>OY998238.1:62522574-62746682 GCA_963922005.1 Cornus suecica | reverse complement strand
GATGCAATCACCATCTTCCATGGCCAAATAACTCGGTATCTAGGGTTTTCTAGCAAAACCCTAGCCAAGTAATGTAGTTCTTTCATTGTTTTTAATTGTAAAGAGGGGAAACTGTTGACCATACTGTGATAATTGTAGTAGTTAAGAGACCGTACTGATTTGCAATATAAAACTATATGTTTATTCTAAATTTTTGTCTTAGATGGAATGAATATATAGTTTTGCACAATTATGATTATTCACTATAGGCTGGAACTCGGATGCTTAATCATGGTTTTCTATACAATGGTTGTAATGAAACTTGAAACCCTAGGTTGACACAAGCCGTGCCTTGGCGATTTAATATAGAAATGCTTTAGTTTATTTTCATGCATTAAGAGTAGATTAGAGTAGTATAATTGGCATGTACTAGTTAGGTCAGTCATGAGACGGGTTGTCACGATCCGGTTGATGGTACTCCTTTTTGGGATCGTATTTAGCTATTTGCGATACGATCTGATTCACAGTTATGGATCGCCCTCTTACAATTGATACATTGATGAACTATATTATGTGGTTAGTGGTAGAGTGATGAGAACCCTAGTTTTTTCTCTCATCTGAATCAGAAACCATTTTACTTTACTTTTTAGTTAATTTAGTTAAAATAGATAATTTGTTCTTCGACGACCCACACAAACAATTTTCAGAAAATATAATTTAGTGTTTTTAAATTATTAAAGTGAATAATCTTAGTCTCTATGGGATCGATATCCCTTACTCAAGCTGTTTTGCTATTCTACAATTGATACGTGCGCTTGCGTAGGGTAAAACCTAGAGTCGTTAAGATATTGTTTTTAACCACATATTTTTATACACTTGATGTCGCATCACATAACAGCCTCATTCCAAATCACAACATCTTTAATTCCCAACCCACCTTCATTAAAAGGACAACAGACATCCTTCCAAGCCAGTTTACTGCCACCCATTCCCAACTTAGTACCAGTCCACAAGAACTTTCTCATCAAACTATTGATATCATGAAAAATAGATTAAGGCACAATAAAAATAAAAGCCCAATAAACCTGTACTTAAAACAACACTGACTTTATAAGGTATAGTTTACCAGCAAAAGACAACAACCTAGAAGCCCAACTCTACACCCTTGAAGTAATTCTATCCAATAAAATAGGACAATCATGTCTTTTCAACCCTTAAGATATAAAAAGAACCCCAAGATATTTGACTGAAGGATCCCAATTTGAAACTGAAAATAAGCTAAAATAGAAAAAGCTTGTGGCTCCTTAAACCCCTGCCATGAAGATCATACTCTTAGAGGAGTTAGGACATAAGCCAGAAACTCCACTAAATTCATCTAAAGCCTATTTTATACACTTCACAGCTCTCATCTTGCCAGCTGGAAACATCAATAGATCATCAACAAACATTAAGGTAGTAATATTGTACTCCTTACGTCTCCAATGATAAGTAAAGTTACCACTCTCAACCTTCCTCTTTACCATGCCAGTCAATACCTCCATCCCCATAACAAAGAGATATAGAGACATAGGATCAGCCTGACTCAACCCTCTACCACTAGAAAAATACCCATGCAGGTAGCCATTGACAATAATAAAAAACCTTGTAGAGGACATACAAGTCATCACCCATCCCACCATCTTAGGATGAATATTAAAAGCTCGCAATGTAGCATGCATACAATCCTATGACACAGTATCATAGGCCTTTCTTAAATCCACTTTCAAAGTTACTTTAGCTGGATACTTGTTGCTGTGATAGCCCCTAAACAATTCCTGAGCCAGCAAGATGTTGTCAGCAATGTCCCTCCCAGCTACAAAAGCACCTTTATTCTCACTGATACAAAGAGGCAAAACATCATTTAATCTGTTAGTTGTAATTTTGGCAATGCATTTATATAAAGTAGTACACACTGATATAGGTCTAAAATCAGCCACTAAAGTGGGATTATCAACTTTAGGGATAAGGGTTATGATTGTAGAGTTAATTTCCTTCAACAACTTCCCCTTCTCAAAGAAATCCATAATAGCCTTCTCCACATCTTTTCCCACCACAGCCCATGTTTGCTTGAAAAAGAAAGCATTGAACCATCACTCTAAGAAGCTTTATCATCTTTAAAGACCAAAATGTACTTCTCACCTCTTCAATAGAAATATGCCTAGCCATATAATCAGCATCCTCATCTGAAATAGGACTTTGAATGTACTGGCACAAATTAGCAATAGCATGATCGTTAGGATTAGCTTTAAACAACTCAGCATAGAAGTCAATAATTTCCTTAATCACCAAACCAACATCATTCACCCTTACTCCCTTTCTATTCATAATAGAATGTATAACATTCCTACCTCTTCTAGCAACAACAACCCTATGAAAGAAAGAGGTATTCTTATCCCCAAGTTGTAACCACCTCACTCTAGACTGTTGCATGTACATAGACTCCTCATCAGCAACAAGTTTCAAATAAAAATCAAGACATCTTTTCTCAAGCTGCTTCACATACTCATTAGAAGGATCTATATCAATAATCTTCTGGTACTTCATCAAGCATTCCCTACACTCTTTCACTTGAGTAGATCAGTTAGAATAACACCTCTTATTCAACACTTTCATTTATCCCTTTACCAATTTCAACTTTTGAACCACCTGGTACATTGGAGTCCCTATAATAATAGTGTCCCAAGACCTCTTAACAACATCCATGAATAAACAATGCTTCAAAAGATGATTATTAAACCTAAAAGGTTTACCCCCACTGATAGTTGCCTGAGAGATCTTCACAACACACAAAGAATGATTAGATATACCAAAAGATTCAAAAATAGCTTCAGAATCCCCAAACACATCATTCCATCTTCCATTGACCGAAGCTCTATCAAGCTTTTTATAATAAGTTATATTTGTCCAAGTAAATTTCATACCTGAATGTCTAAGATCAAACAAAGATGTCTCTTCCAAACAAGTACCAAAATCCCTCATAGAAGCATCCCACACCATAGATCAACCAAATCTTTCATAACTATACCTAACGGCATTGAAGTCCCTCATCACCAACATAGGCTCAGCTGGACAATAGTCAACCCACACCTTTAGATCACCCCACAATCTCTTTCTAGGAACCACATCATTATGAGCATAAACCCCATAAACTTTAAATAACTGAGTTGTAGCCAAGTCAATCACTAAACACTAACATTTTATCAAACCCCCAATTAATAGTGACACTCAATCTATTTGGATCCCAGCATAACCATATCCTCCCAATATGAGAACACTGATCATTATTAACCATCATCCATCCTCTCCCAATTTTTTTAAAAATTCTATCAACATCCACAGGCTTAACCTTGGTTTCCACAAGACAAAACAAAGCTAACTGTTGCTCCATCACAGCCTTCTTAAACTCATTTTGTTTCATGGGTTGATGCAAACCCCTTATATTCCACATAACTACATTAATTTAGATTTTTTAGGATTGGAATTGCCAGCATCCTTCCTAGACCTCAACACTTTACCGTTTGTTATCTCACCTTTTTTAGCATTGGATAAAGTTGCCACAACCCCCTCTTTACCATGCTCCCCAATCATTTAAACCTCAAACTCCTTTATTATCTGTATTAGTAAACATAATATCCCTAGAATCAATAACCCCCTCATCATCATTTATTTTACCCTTATCCTTTGCCTCATCTCCTATAGTATCACCAATTTCATCCACTTCATTCTCAATAACCTCCACCTGTTCCATATCAAGAATTGGATGTGTAATGTTATTATCCTCTTCAACCACCAATTCCTCAGTTCCCTTTTCTTGAAGAACAATAAAAGCATTAGTATTTGAAGTTTCACACACAGCTTTATGGCCTCTATCAGCAAATGACCCATCAGTGTTAACTGTAATATCTTTCCCATTGTATTTCGTCACCCCTTGAGCAACATCTTATTTTCTCTGCTTACCGACCACTCTCCATTCTTGCTGCTTGGGCTTCTCCTGAGCAATAATTTTGTTTACTGCCTTTGAGCATTTAGAAGAGCCATGAACAAACACCTAACAGTGAGTACACTTTTGAGGTAACCACTGGTACTCAACCCTAACTGGGAAGCAAACACCATCATGCAGCTTCACACAAATTTCTTTCAAAATATTTTCTTGAACTCCCATCTCAATACAAACCCTAGCAAAGGCCAATTTTTTATTTGTCTTTGTCATAACATAAACATATAAAGGGACCCTCAACACACTAGCTCTATCACCCAATTCCCACCATTCCAATACTCAAGTGGTATGCCAAACAACTTCACCCAAACTGGAATAGACTTTATCACATCCTTTTGGAGAATTAAACCAGGCCTCCATTTTTTGCAACACAATAAAGGGATTTACAAAGTGCCATGTATTATTCTATATGATATTGTCTCTTTGAACTACAGAGCTAAACTTAAATAAGAAAAAGTTTTCATCCAAGCTCTACACTCCACACAATCCCTCATTGCACCACATCCTCTTAGCAATTGATTCTACAGTCAAGAAAGGCAATCTCCTATCAATGAAGTAACCCACCAAACATTGATCCCAATCCCCACACTACGCAACCTCTGCTGGAAGAACAACCATATTAGGGTTTTCCTTATTTGGAGTAGAATATTTCCATTTCATCTTCCCCGCCTCAACACTCGTATGTAAACGTTGAGCCCAAGTTTGATTCGTAGAAGGACCATCACCACTATCAGGTACAACCCCTTGAGGATTTACATGAATTTCATTACTCGCCAAAACCCTAGTCGGAGAACTAGGGTTCACAGCCGTAGGTAGATTACCCACAGTCTGTAAAGTACTCGGTGAAACAACATTTAACTCAGGAGTCCCAACAGATACCTGGCTCAGAGAAATAGACAACGCTTGTTGTAGGTTTCTCACTTGCTTCTGCAACACATGAACTTCATTCCTAGACATATCACAACCACATCCATCATCAGCCATCAATTCTGAAGTCATCAATAAACAATAACCCTAAAAAATATTAGGGTTTCAACATAAACCCTAACTAGGGTTTAAAACTTCTTGGAATAGTTTGGTTAGCACATCAACTACATGTAACCACAAAGTGGCATGTGTCATTGTAGGTGAATGACACAACATACTAGCAATTGGGAATTGCAACTGCAAGGCAATGTTGTCAGCCTCTGAATGGTGCCAATACAACTCTAGGTGGATGGGGGTGTCATCCACCAAACTAATAAGCAGGTTTGTTAGTGCCTATATAGGTTGTTGTATGGCATTGTATAAGCTAGAAGATAGATAAGAGAATGAATGTCCTTTTATATGCTGTAGTGTGGTCTAAGTGAGGATTTCTTGTACTATTTGTGTGCTAATAGTGAAGATTGAAAACCATTGTTGTCGTTTTCATAATTTGTGGGTATTTTCTATATTTGCTCTATATATATTTATGTGTGTGGTGAAAAACTTGGTGTAGTGCGAAGGCATCGATTATGTGTTGTTGATCCAAGTCAGAAGATAGTGTTGCAACTCTGATTTAGTGCCCTCATAGGGCGAGATTTGTTAGTGAAAAATGGACCCCAGTGACACTTACAACCAAGGGTGATATAATTACACAGAAAAATTCAATTTAATGCACATATCTTTAAATTTCTCTTGATTTATATGTATAATTTGATATATATATATATATTAGTGGATTAAATGATTTTGTTGTGGGTCGTAACTATGGCTGCAAGCTCTATGTTAGAGGTGTCCCACTTTGGATCCGGATGAGAAAAGTGAATGGGTATATAATTGGTAGATGTTAGTCTCACCTAATAGTTTAAGTTTTTGGGTTGAACCATGAAATATCCGACCCGTTATACTTTGTATGACATGAGATGAATCAAGGTCATGATATAAAAAGGCGTAGAAGAGGAAAGAGAAATAGATGAGCTTAGGGTTTGATTTTGGAGATGGAACGGTAGTTGTCTTTAGGAAATAATTAAGTTTTATAATTTAAATGATAAAATAAACATATGGATAAAAAATTCATTTCACTCCTTTTGTTGGTAGTTTTGTCTTTAGGAAATAATTATTTTTTATAATTTAAATGATAAAATAAACATATGGACAAAAAAGTCATTTCATATCCTTATGTTAGTTGGTCGAATGGTCTTCACTTTTCACTACCAAGGGGTCTAAGTAAGATATTTCATAGTACAAGAGATCAAAGTGGGATATAGGCATATCAGAGGGGGTTTAAGTAAAATTTATTCTTTTTAATATTCCAAGTGGGTTTAGAATTAAAATTCAATTACACGAATTCCAACACTTTCCAATCTTAAAATGGCACAACGAAACATAGCCGAGACCTTTTAAGCCGAGAAAGAATTAGGCCTTGAGATGCAAAAAATTGAAAACTGATCAAATATCTTGGTAGTGATTTTTGAGAATTTGTTTTGCAATATAGAATTGAGGAAAAACCTAGTTGTTAATAACTAGACCCAAAAGACCTTCTCCTTCACGACTTCTTCCTCTTCTTCTCGCCATGGATCTCTTTATCATTCTCCATAAATCTATCTCTAAACCCTTCTCCATCTTACCACTGTCTTCTTTTCCTTCTCCATCTCTTTCATAGTCTCCCTCTCTATCAATCTCTTTTCCTATAAATCTGAAAATTTGAATTGGGGTATACTGTGTTAATTTGAAGAAAAAAAAATCAATTCTGAGTTGGAGGATAAAGTGGGAAGAAGATGATTAGGTATTTTGGCCTTTGTTTTGGTTGAAGAGATGATGATGGGGATCGGGTTTTGGTTGTAGTTTTAGTTTTAGGGAGGGTATGATTTTTTACGACATTTACAGGTGTATTGTTTGGTATGGATTCAAGTATCTTTCTTTCTAATAAGCAATGTGCATTTTATTTGCGTGTATGTGTGTATAGATTTAATATTTTAAATTGGGTGAGAGACGCAAAACACCTATAATTTCAGAAATGTACACAAAACTCCCTTATTGGTTTTTAAACACATATACACTTTGCAAAAGTGCAAATAGCCCCATCTAAACCTTTTTTCGGTGACTGAGAATGGTGTTTTTTGCACATTTCTGAAACCATAAGGGTGTTTTGTGATTGTCACGTGACTGAATTCTGGAAAAATAAAGTGAACAGAACAGTGTTAAGTGGGTCAAAGTGCACACTTTTGGAATAGTAATGTGGGTTATTTGCACAAAATGAAATAGAGGGGGGTTTTCCACAAACTTTTGAAACCATAGGGGTATTTAGCGTCATTTGCCCATATATATATATATATATATATATAGGTGGATGTATATATGTATTAGAAGTGACAAATTTTACCCAAATCCACTAATCTGCCTAGACCCGCACTCAAAATTTGGATTATTGGGTAAGTGGTTTAAGATGCGGGTCACTAACAGGTTGAGTAATGAACACTCCTCAATTTTCCGATCCTTAACATACATATATGAGATGAGAGATGCATTTTGAAAACAAAAGTTTCATTTAAAAAACCAAATCAGATCTCATGAATTTTTTCAATAACTGAAGAGATTTTTTTTCTGTTAACTGTGTTCAAATTGTGTAATAGCTAAAATAATGCATGGTCCAACCGAGATGGGTCATAGGACTGATGGGTTGACGACTGATGGGCCGAAGGCTGATGGGCCAAAGGCGGATGGGCTGAAAACAAGTGGGTTAAAGAGATAATGGGCCTATGGAAAATTCTAGAAGATAAGTGATCCACAAGTTATGATGTAGTCCAATTATGAAATAAAGAGTCCAAAAAATGGTAGTGTTTATCAAATCCCCTGATTTAAGGGATTAATAAACTTGGGTATATGGGCTTAACCCATTGACCATAATTGTATATAAATACATGGCTTTGATGAATGAAAGGGGATCCTCAATTTTTTACCCTAATTATTATTGTGTAATTTTTCTGCATCACATTATTGACGCCGTCTGTGGGAAGGCTCTATTATTGAAATCTTTTTCAATAAGCTTCCCACTCTCTAAAAAAAGCTAAGATTCATACCATCAATGGCGATCACACGTTCACAACAGACAGATTTTACCTCCAAACGGAGGCCAACAACCAGGAGATCCGATCAGACGAGCCCTAGAGGAGAGGACTGCTGAGTTAGAGAGGCAGAACGCTGAACTGGTGGCAAAATTGACTCAACTGCAGAACCCACAGGAGGTCCATAACGATGAACAATCCGGCCAACGTGAATGGTCTATAGTCCCCTAGACAGACAAGGACGACCTCCTCGTTAGATCCCACAACGATCGTGAAGAGCACGCGGAGTCATCTCTACATGTTCTTGGAGTGTGTAACCCCGAGATGGTCCTGACCATGAAAAAACTAGAAGAAATCATGTCCATATTCCAGCGGGAAGTACTTAAGGATCTGAAGGTACAGACCCCCATTGATCTGGCGTCCGAAGCATCCATCGACGTCGTTCAAACACCGTTCACCGTCTCGATCACCAGTGTGCCTTATTCGGAAAGGTTCAGATTACCGAAGTTTACCCTGTTCGATGGTACAAAAGATCCAACCGAGCACATCTACCACGTTCATACCAAGATGAATGTTTACAACGAGAACGAGGCCTTACTCTGCAAAGTTTTCCCCACCAGCTTGGCCGAAGCAGCCCTCATGTGGTTCAGAAAGCAACCGCCCCGATCGATCGGAAGCTGGCTCAAACTCTACGAGTTATTTATTTCCCAGTACTTCGGCAACAAAAGATAGAAGAAGACTATCTCCAGTATGTTCACCATGATCCAAGAGAAAGACGAATCCCTGAAAAGTTTTGTCTCACGATTTAATGTGGAGATGTCTTCAATTGACAACTGCGATTAGCATTCAGCTGTCAGAGCCTTCAGAATGGCCCTGATCCCTGGACCCAAGTTCCATCAGTCCCTGGTCAAGAGGGCACCAGCAGACATTGGAGAGCTCAATTCCAGGGCACAGGGGAACCTCCGAATAGAAGAGGAGTTAGCCATATGACAAAGAATGACCGCCTTTACAACAGTAGAGGCAAGGGCATCCGAACCTTCTAGGGTAAAGGATCGGGCACCAGACCAAAAGTGACCGAACGCTTCTCCTGCACCCTCCCCAGTCCTAAAGAAACGCCCGAGGTTTGAGGACATGGTCACCCCATTAAAGGTGACCATGGCCAAGCTGTACCAGGAGATAAAGGGTAAAGGAATCTACCGGTCACCACCACCCATCAGACAACCGATGGACCGAAGAGATATGTCGAGGCACTGTGCATTCCATGGCGAGTACGGGCAGCACGCCAATGAATGCAAAAGTCTCAGGAGACAGGTGGAAGCCATGATAGCAAAAGGAGAGCTGACTGAGTATGTTGCCAAGGAAGGAGTCCGATCAGACCCAGCGTCGCATGCACCTGCCAAGGGAGCTATGGGACAGCTTGTACGGGTCATTCACATGGTCCATAGAGGACCAAGTCGATCAGAGATAGAAGAGGCCCGGAGGTCCCAGATGTGACAAGCTCAGAAACTGTAAAGGTTTGGGGAAGTCAGCGAGTTTAAAGGCCCGAAAGGGGATGCCCAAATAATTTTCACTTATGCTGATATGCGGGGCATTCAGACGCCACACGATGACCCTGGGAGTAGCGCCAACATTATCACCAAATGGGCCTTTGAGAAGTTAGAAATCAACCCTCAGGAGATTGTACCGTCCAGAAGCTCGATAGCAGGGTTTTATGGCAGAAGAGTGGAACTAGTGGGAAATATCCAACTGCCAGTAATGGCAGCAAGGCGCACGCTTCGAGAGACTTTTGTGGTGGTAGATGTCAAACCTTCCTATAATCTCCTCATGGGAAGGGGATGGATCCATCGGATGCACGAAGTCCCTTCAACCATGCATCAAGTCATGCGGTGTATTGACCCGAATGGAGTTGACGTGATTGACATCAGGGGTGATCAGTTAGCAGCAAAGGAGTGTTATGTTGTCACCATGAAAAGTCTAAAAATAAAGGCAGAACCGGAACGAGGGTCACAATCCAAGGCGGCACCCGATGACAAAAAACAATTACAGGAGGACGGTTCGGGATCACCAGTAGTAGTTGAACCTCTATTGGAAGTTCAAGTTTACCCGGATCACCCCGAAAGGTTTACTTATGTTGGTTCAGGCCTCAGTCCACAAGAAAAAGAGGAAATGGAGCCCCTTATCCGATCCAATGCTGACATATTTGCGTGGAGCCATATGGACATAACCGGTATTGATCCATCAGTAGCCCAACATTCTCTCAATGTGGATCCCAACGCAAGGCCCGTTAGACAGAAACATAGGTGAATGGGGGCCCATCGAAACCAGATCATAGCTGAAGAGGTTGATCGACTTCTTCAAGCAGGATTCATAAAGGAGGTCCATTATCCTTCCTGGTTGGCGAACGTGGTGGTGGTCCAGAAGAAAAACGGCAAATGGAGGGTATGTGTAGACTTCACTGATATGAATAAAGCTTTCCCGAAAGACTGTTTCCCTTTACCAAAGATTGATCAGATGGTAAATGCCACCGCAGGTCTCAAACGCCTGAGTTTTCTTGATGCATACTCTGGATATAACCAGATACGAATGAATCCAGAGGACGAGGAAAAGACTGCCTTCATTACTGAGTCAGGTACATTTTGTTACACAGTTATGCCTTTCGGACTAAAAAATGCAGGTGCTACCTATCAAAGGTTGGTCAGAAGGGTGTTCCAGGGCATGATGGGATCCACCATAGAAGCCTACATCGATGACACGGTGGTCAAAATCAAGGCGAAAGGAGATCACCTGACCGATCTGCAGCAGGTGTTCGACACCCTCAGGAAGTATAATATGAAGCCCAACCCGTCCAAATGTTCTTTCGAAGTATCCTCAGGCCAGCTTTTGGGGCACAAAGTTGATCAGACAAGAATACAGGCTAGTCCGGCGCAAGTTAAAGCTCTCATAGAGTCAGCAGAGCCAAAGACCCAGAAAGAGATCTAGGTGCTAACCGGGAGGATAGCAGCCTTCAGTCACTTCATCTCTCGATTAACCGATCGGTGTAAGCCGTTCTTTCAAGCAATAAGGGCGGCAAAAGGAGAAGTTTGGGGGCCAGAGCAAGCAGAAGCCTGAAAAAACTCAAAAGATACATGGCAAAGCCTCCGATACTGGCAACCCCAGATGAAGATGAGCCACTACACCTGTATCTGGCAATATCAACATCGTCGACCAGCGCCACTCTGGTCAAGGAGGGCAAGGGGTATCAGACACCAGTCTTCTACACCAGCAAAGCCCTTGCTGATGCAAAAACCCGTTATTCGAAGCAGGAGAAACTGGTACTATCATTGATCAATGCAAAGCGACGTCTTCGGCATTATTTTGAGGCACACCCGAACATAGTGCCGACGGTCACCCCGATCAGATCTATAATGGCGAAACCTGAGTTATTAGGAAGGGTGTCCAAATGGGCAATAGAGCTCGGCGTGTTCGACATAACCTATGTCCCCCGAACGGCCATCAAAGGACAAGGAGTAGCTGACTTCCAGTCGAAAACAGAAACTACAGACTCCGTAGAAGAATGTGAGTCTGGATTATGGGTCGTGTTCGTGGACAGATCATCAAATATCAATGGAGCAGGGATCAGAGTTGAGTTGTAACACCAGATGGTACTAAAATCCAACAGTCCGTTCGATTAGAGTTTCCTGCCTCCAATAACGAAGCCGAATATGAAGCCCTTCTTTCAGGAATTCGGTTGGCCCGAAGCCTTCAAGTACAGAAATCAAAGATTCAAAGTGACTCCCAGTTGGTCGTACGCCAGTTAAATGGGGAGTATGAAACCCGAGAGCCAAAAATGGAGGCGTACAGGAATTTGGTTCTAAAAGAAGCCGAAGGGTTTCAGCAAATAACCTTTAAACAGATTCCTAGAGGAGATAATTCAGTAGCAGATCATCTGGCTAACCAGGCCTCCGCAGCAGGAGAAAGCATGACTCGCACTGTACCGATAGACTTCATCACCCGGTCCAGCTTAGTGCCCCATGAAGAAGTAATGGTCATTCCCTGGGAGCCGAGTTGGATGGATCCTATAGCAGATTATTTGAGAACTGGTGCATTGCCTGAGTCAAAATTAGAAGCCCGGAAGATAAGAATGAAGGCAGCTAGATATGCTCTCTACAACGGCCAACTATACCGCAGGTCTTTCTCCGGGATATATTTAAGATGTCTTACGCCCTCCGAAGCTTCGGCAGTTATGGAAGAGATTCATGCAGGAGCCTGTGGTAATCATTCCAAAGGAAGATCTTTAGCTCATAAAGTTCTCTCCCAGGGATACTTCTGGCCCTATCTGGCAAGGGACGCTGAAGTCTACACCCGACACAGCAAAAAGTGCCAATTTCATGGAGATGTCATTCACCCACTGCCGGAATTATTGAACCCCACAATTATCCCTCACCCCTTTTCCCGATGGGGTATGGATATTGTGGGTCCTCTTCCGCAGGCTATACGGTCAACCACTCATGTTCTTCTGGCTATAAACTATTTTACCAAATGGGTGGAGGCCGAGGCATATCCCACCATAACAGGAAGCCATGTTATAAAGTTCATCTGGAGCCATATCATCTGTAGATTCGGATTACCCCGAACTATAATGATGGATAATGGCACCAATCTTTATATCAGGAGGGTCCAAGCATTCTTGACAAAGCATGGGATCAATCAGAACACTTCTTCTGTCGGCTATCCGCAGGGAAATGGGCAACCTGAAAGGACAAACAGAACCATCTTTGATACACTGAGGAAAAAACTTGAAAAAGCAAAAGGGGCATGGTTGGAGAAATTGCCCGAGGTGTTATGGTCCTATCGGACTACTCCAAGGCAGCCAACGGGAGAAACACCTTTCGCTATGGCTTATGGGGCCGAGGCCGTTATCCCGACTGAATTGAGGGTACCTACTTTAAGGAGTCAAGCATGGGAAGAAAGTCCGAATAATCAGCACCTAGCACATGATCTGGACCTCCTAGAAGAAAGAAGGGAAGCTGTCGGGATAAGACTGGCTGCCTATTAGCAATAAATCAGGGCATAGTTCAATCAGAAAAGTCAAAATGAGAGAATTTCAGGTTGGCGATATGGTGCTCAGAATAAAGATTGGAATTGTGGGCAAATTACAAGAGACATGGGAAGGACCATACACCATAATTGAGGTCATCGGGTGCGGAGCTTATCGGGTTCGGAAGAACGAGAATGGCCGCATCGAGTCTAACTCTCAGAATGTTTATCGGTTGAAGAGGTATTATCCTTAGATAAGTTTATTTTCTTGTTAAAAATAAAATAAAACTGTGCCTTACATATGACACCTTCTCTGGTTATAATAAAGCATCTGTTCCTGATGCCCAGCACCTCTGCTTCATGATTCTCCTTTCAATAAAGATACATTCTATTTTTATACAAGTGTTCCATGTTCAATATTAAAATTTTCCTAAGTGTTTGAGTTTAAACCTGATTTGAACTAACCAGAGGATGAAAACAAGCCTCAGGGGCCAAATGCCCGAAGGCTTAATTCTTTATTATAATTTTCCTAAGTGTTTGAGTTCAAACCTGATTTGAACTAACCAGAGGATGAAAACAAGCCTTAGGGGCCAAATGCCCGAAGGCTCAATTCTTTATTATAATTTTCCTATGTGTTTGAGTTCAAACCTGATTTGATTTAACTAGAGGATGAAAACAAGCCTGAGGGGCCAAATGCCCGAAGGCTCAATTCTTTATTAACATTTTCCTAAGTGTTTGAGTTCAAACTTGATTTGAACTAACCGGAGGATAACAGCAAGCCCCAGGGGCCAGATGCCTGAAGGCTCAATTGTATTCATAAATGATTAATGTTCAAACACTAAAGACAGAATAAGAAAAGAATTAACACTAAACTGAGGGAAAATTCTTGTTCATTAATGAGAAAAAAGAAAGTTACAAAATTACCCTTCTAAGGGAAGTAAGTACAGATAAAGCTAAAAAGCCTAAACTACTGATCGGGAGGATGATATTCTTCTCCCTTCAGGATGGCAGCAAACTTCTTCTCATTTTCAGAGGCAGAAGGGTTTTTATAGGGCATCAACACTCCCATATGGGCATCAAATTCCTCTGCGGTCTTGAATTCCCGAGCCTCCAGAGGAAGATGTTCCATTTCATGCCTCCTTTGCCAAGCCCTGGCCGATCGGAGATCATAGATGACACAGTATCTATTGTACATATCGAGACCTCCTAGGCGGCACACTTCTACTTTGGCCCGCTTAAGAGCCAGCTAGTTCTCTGATTCTGCCAGGAGTTTCTATGACTCTGCCTTTTCAGATGCCAACTTTTTGTTAGTTGCCCTCGCCTCTTCCAACTCAGCAGCCAAGGCTAGTTTTTCAGCCATCAGAGCCCGCTTCTCTGCCTCGCCAGTCTCCATAAGAGTCTTCTGCTCTGAGACAGTCTGGTGAAGACCATCTGCCTCTTTGACTAAAACAGTCCGGTGGGCTTCATTTTGCTAAAGCTGGGCCTTCATACCGGCCATTTCCTTGACATCGGATTCCAGGAGGTTGTTGTAGGCCTGAACCCCGTAAAGAAGCTGTATGAAAGAGGCATGTTATTATATAAGGTGGCAATAAGCAATAAATCAAGTTTCGAAAATAAAGACCAAGTGTGTACCTCCATAACCATTATGGAAGTCTTCTTTGCCAGATCAGTCCTGGTGATTGGTCTGAGTGACCCTATCAGCTGGTGTCCAGATCCCTTTTGCCATAGCCCAAAGAGATTCTGGCTGAGAAAGAGTAATTTGATCGGCACAGACCAGAGTCCCATCTGGCAGAAGGAACTTCGGTTCCTAGGGAATTGAGGTTCGGGATGCCTCCGGAGCAGGAGGAGCGTTGCTTGCGGAAGCATTGTCAGCCTGAGTCCTGGCCCTCTTATTGGCCACTCTACCGCCTGTACTAGACCGGGTCCTGATAGCTGGAGGATTTGTTGGCGCTACTGGATTCTGTGCTGGGGGCGTTACCGGGCTCTGAGCAGGAGGAGGTACCGAAGCCGTCGACGGTGCTGTTGAGAGTGGTACGATGTCAACCAAGGTGACCCCTTCGGGAACTTGAGGGAGTCTGGCAAAAAGGGGTTTGTCAGGCAAGTCCATCATGTCAATAGCAGCGCCCAAATTAGAAATCGACTCTAGATTTTCCAAAGTTAGCAGGTCAGTAGCAGATCGGGCCTTGCCTCAGATATGGGTTTTTAGGAGGCCAATACGTTGTTTAATGAAAGTAAGGGGAATGTCCTTATCCTCATGACCCAGGAATTTGTAGGCATAATCCCCCCGATGAAGATCACAGTGTTCACAGAGGCAAAAGACTTTACAAAGAGGGCGGTAGATGGGTAGATGGATGGCACTGAAAATTCTTGGGATCGGGAATATACGCGAAAAAGGGTAGGACCAGTTGTTGCTCACGATTACCATTCTTTCTTTCCATCCCTTATCGTACTTTTCAATGTCGGTACATATGCTCCGGCCTTGGAAGGGAAAGAGATTGTATCTACCCTTACTCGCTCGGGTGTTCTGGAAAAAGTAGCAAAGGAGCAGATCTGTCAAGCCTAAGTTGAGATCTAGGTCCCTGTTGTATAACAAAAGCATGGATATAATCCTATGGCTATTCGGGTTCAGCTGAAGGGGATGTAAGCCTAGCATGAAGAACACATAGTGAAAGAAAGGGTGAAGGGGGAACCTTAAAACATTAAGGTGAGATCCCGATAGCAGAATGCTACCGGGTGCTAGTCCTTGACTCTGGATAAAGTCTAAGTAACCTGGGTAGGGGGATACGTCAACATCCCCAGGTACTTGGGTTTCAGCCCGAAGATGTTTAACGTCTACTTCCGGTCGGACTTTCTTAAGAGGGGTCACTACAAATGGTTCAGAGGGTTTAGGTTTCACAGATTCATTTGTTGATGAACCTGGGAGATCAGTGTTTTGGGGAGTTTTTTTTAGGCTTTCTGGCGTTTGGGTTGGGGACTATCGCTACTGGTAGGATTGGTACCAGTAGTAGATGACAATACGACTTCTTCAACCGACCGGGTATCGTCGCTATCAGACATAGTGCTAAAAGAAAGTTAGAAGAGACAGAAGGGAGGCAGAGGTGAAGATAAAAAGAATGGAAGTGACCGTACGACTTACTCAGTTACGTCAGGAGGAGCTTCGGGTTGAAGCAGGCTATCGCGCTACGGGAAAAATCTGGAACTGACCAAACAAAGAAGTTCTCAAGAAGAAGAGAAGGACGTGCTTCAGAGAGGGAAGTAGAGAGAAAGAAGTATAGTTGTAAAGTGAAGAATGAAAAAATGAAATAGTTTTGAGAGAGTATTTATAGGAGGATGCCAAAGGGGTGCACGAAGCCCGAAGGACGCTCAACCCACGATGAGCCGTCGTGGTGCTAAGATTGAGAAAGTAATGGCCATTTATTTCAAATACTAATAAATGCTTAGTAATGATTAACAGCCTACCAACCATCATTCCCTATGAAGGTGCATGTATGTATATATGTATGTGTATAAAGTGATTCAAATTTTCGGTCATGGGCTTTAGAAGAGAATCACAAAGCCCATAACCTCAGGGGCCCGTGTAATAGCTAAAATAATTCATGGCCCAACCGAGATGGGCCACAGGACTGATGGGCCGATGACTGATGGGCTGAAAACAAGTGAGCTAAAGAGATAATGGGCCTATGGAAAATTCTAGAAGATAAGTGATCCACAAGTTAGGGAGTAGTCCAATTATGAAATAAAGAGTCCAAAAAAGGGTAGTGTTTATCAAATCCCCTGATTTAAGGGATTGGTAAACTTGGGTATATGGGCTTGACCCATTGACCATAATTGTATATAAATACATGACTTTGATGAATGAAACGGGATCCTCAATTTTTTACCCTAATTATTATTGTGTAATTTTTCTGCAACTACAAATTGTGATTATTATTAAAAATAAATTTTTGTGGATTGGATTGCATGGAAAATGGGTATTGATGTTTCATATCGATGCTTCAAAAAACATGTTTATATGATTGTTAGGGAAATGAGAAAAATTGCTCACACTTCTAAATTTATTTTTATCAAACAGACCCATTATTTTTATTCTAAATTTTACTCTCTTTTTTTGGTGTGGGTATACATATAAGTATTTAAAAATTTATATGTGTATCAGTTAAAAATTATTTATGTTGTGCTTGGAGCCCTTAATATAGTAGAAATATTTAGTTTAAAGTTTAAATTATTTAAAAAGTATATATATACTGTATCGTGATAGGGGATTGAGAATATCACTTACCCCAATGACTTTTCCTTGTTTATTTTGAGATCTACATTGTTTATATTTTCCAAGAAAAAGAGAAATATATATATACATATATACTATTTATACTAAATTACAACTGAAATTAATATCCATTTTGGCAAATTTTATTTTTCAAAAAAAAAGAAAAAAAAATCTTACGGGTCAGGTAGGGCTGCGGGTTGACCTGACCTGACCAATTAATGACCCGGTATTGCAAATTGAGAATGGATCACCAACCAGTTTATGAACTGCCTATTTATTACCCGACCCAAATCCGTCCATACTGGCCCATTTGCCACCTCTAAATTATATATGTAGATATATATGGGTGAATGACGCAAAACCCCCATATGGTTTGAAAAATATGCTGAAAACCCCCCTCATGGTTTCTAAACCCCCTTACACTTTACAATTAGTGTAAATAGCCCCCTTAAAGCCCTTTTGGATGCCAAATTACCATCTTACCCTCAAAAGATATTTCAATCTTATACCCAGGTGGCGGAGCCACTCTATCCCTAATTTGTTTGGTCGCCCAAAAATATATATATTATAAATATATCTATAAAAATTGCACATGCCACCTCCAAATTTTTTTAAAAAAATTGGTAGCCTAAAAAATATAATTTTACCAATAAATTTATAAAACATTGGATTGCCTCCCACAAATATTTTTAAAAAAATTCTTTGATAACTCAGAAAAATATAAATGTTACTAATAAATTTTAAAAAAAATTACATTGGTCCCCCTAGATAATGTTTCTAACTCCGCCCTTGCTTATACCATGATCTGCCTTTTATTTGCATTTTTTTATTAATGTGTAGATAAGTTATTATTATTATTATTATTATTATTACTATTACATAAGAAAATTTCAATTAAAATAATAAAAATATGAATCATGTCATTTGAATAATCCGATCAAATTCGTTTGTGATAAAAGCTGTAAATTACTTTTTAATCTTGTCAAACTTCTTTAAACAATTATACTTAAAAAGTAAATTATAAACGAAAAAATAAAATTGGGCATATTTTGAACATTAAAATTTTGGACATTAAAAATTCAGATAATGTCCAAGATATTATTTTCTTGTTAAATTTAAAAAGTGAACTATAAACAAAAAGGTATATATATTCGGACATAATCCATTCATTTTTTTTACTAGTTTTAAAATTATTTTTTATTTACATAAATAATTTATTTGTTTAAACAAATACAGAAAAGTCTTTAACTATTAAAATAATATATACATATATATAATTATTTATTACTAACTTAATTCTAAAAGTAATTATATATACAAGAAGGATATTTTGTTAAGGGAATAAGAATATTTTTGGTATTTGAAAAAAGAAAGGATGGCATGTGGAAGTCAAAAAGTGAACAAAATTTTGTCATAGGGGGTCAATCTGCACACTTTTGAAATAGTAGTGGGGCTTATCTGCACAAAACAAACATGAGGGGTGTTTTCTACACATTTTTCAAACCATAGGGGGGTTTTGAGCCATTTTTCAAGCCATTTGTGGTTGTGAAAAGTAAGTTAGTTGTTAGAGATAAAGTATTTAATGGGTTGAATATTTGGAAAAGATTTGGTATTAGAAATGTCACGCCCCAAATTCCTAGGACTCCGAAACCCGAGCCTAAGAGCTAAGGGAGTGATTGCGGAAGTAAAAAGAAATAAGAACCAACGAAATTCAATCATCAAATACCCACGAAAGGATAAAATGATCTGATACCACGTTGTCACGCCCCTAAGATTCCCGAAACTCAAATCTAGAGAATCAGTGAATCTCCAAGGGATGACGCTAGTCAAGCGACTACTAGAGTCAACAACAACAAAGAGACACATGGAATAACAATAAAAATATACTCCATGTCAAGTAGAATGCTAGAAACTCACTAGCATCCTCCAATACCAACTGACACGCTCCTAAATTCCTAAGACTACCGAACAGGGACATCCGAGGAATCCAGGATGTGATCCTTAATACAAATGACCAACTAAGACATCATTAACCAAGAAAACATATGGGTTAATGGTAGAAATGGTATATTTAATACCCAAATGACTAATAAAACTAAGCAGCGGAATCTAACGAAAATCCGGAAGAATTCCGTTTGTAAATGGAACATCCGGACAACAACCACAACACAAGAACCTGCCAATAGCAATTCAATAATCACAATGGCTTCCAAGCCCCACATTCATCAATCCTACTAGGGCCGAGATAATGGAAAGAAACCAAAACCCCTCCAAACCCTCTAATAATCAACAGAGCCACAAATGCTCGAATAAGATACAGTAAAGCACCTAGCTGTGTAGAATAGATACAATAACCATCAGAAAGAATAAATACATAAACTAAAGAATACATCAACAGGGATATGCCAACAGACTGGCTCCCAAAAGAAAATACATAACAATCCCATAACAATGGGTAGAGAAACTGAAAGTGGATACCTATCGTCCCCAAACCCAGTCGTATTGCAACCGTAACCGCATCACCCAACGCAACTCCAAAACCTGTAACAAGGAAACAAAAGAAAGATGTCGTTGCACTGCATCCTGCTCATAGCCGTATATTTCCTGCAACCTAGCGTGGAATACCAGGGGGCGAATGAAATTCCCCTGTGAGCAAATAAGCTCAGTGGGAAAAGATATCCTAACTACCACATCCTCTGATAGTTTAGGTAAAGCAAAACCGTCTAATAAGATATAAATATAGCCCAACTAGTCTCATCCACGCAAACCCAAGTCACACGCTCATATACTATCGTAAACGAGTAGACATAAGTATATAGGGAATATATATATATATATATATCTACACGTATATATATATATATAAATACACAACATGAGTCTCTAAAACTCGTACTCCAAGTACCCAACACCAGTAGTCTACACTACTCTCATCAACGTACACTAGGTACACGATACTAAGGTCCAGTCTAACAAATCACCAAATTACTCGCAACACAATTCAGAAGATCCAACCGAGGAGATCACACTCACCTCTAATATCCACAAGGAAACAAAATCCACCAATAGTACCAAGGAAGGCTCAGTACCTACACCCCGATGACACGGGAAGGAAAACACCCACGTCCTTGCGTACTAACACAATCGTCATCAATATATATATATATATACACAATATATATATATATATATAACAAACCTCATTCCATTTCTAGAGAAAATACACCTCTCAAGTACTGGGTCACTTCAATTATATCACTTCCTCAATACCATGAATCACATCACCACATTAACCTCATAACACTATCATCAATGGGTCAATCACATCACTAACACTCTCACTGTAGGTGAGGAAAACCACACAATCAAGTCACTATGAGTAGACGAACTCAACTCACGAGAACGACCACCTAAAGGTCACCAAAACAAGGCAAAGGGAAGGAATTCCCAATGCTAACCAACAGCTAACCAAGACAACAACGTCAAGGTTAAGAATACCCGAACAAGGAAGAACACCACAAGTGAACAAGGAAAGAACACCAAAAGGGAACAAGGAAACCAAAAACGAATGGCCGAGAGTGGGAGTAATAAAAAGATGAATCCCAGAGATTCAATAGTTTTTAAGAAAAAGGTTTTCAAACTCGAACCAATCCATTCGGTATTCATGCCCCTAACGTAAGAAAAACTCCTATCACCTAGGTGGTGACATCAACAACCAATAAGAAGTGAGAGGCAACACTATATGTGTGCACTGAACAACACCAAGCCTCGTAACCGAGACTTAGAATGATCGGAAGCAAAAGTGAAACAATGGAACACCTTTCAAAACTCTACAAGTCGAGGTTTTGAGAAAGAAGTCTCGTAACCTCAGAATCCCAAGAAAAGTAATAAAATAGTTTTCTTTTAGAAAATCACACAGTAGAAATGACCGTCTTGCCCCCGGTCTCCGTCAGTTGCCATCACTGGCTTTTAAAGTTGAAATCATTTTAAAGAAAATCCCAAGATCATTTTATAAAGTGTCAAAACTTTTCATTTTCACGGGGGTAGGCGAAAACGGGTTTTTCCTTTTAAATACAAAGAGTTTATTTAAAAACATTAGAAAACACCGTTTTCGAAATGACAGCCAAACAAGAGGGAACATAACTCCACAGATTTCTATAATGTCCGATAGGACAAGGAAAGGACGAACAACACGTTGGACTCACGGAAGACAAATATCCGTTCCAACTCCACCAACTCAAATGACACCACAAGGAAAAGGTTCGGCACCACACCGTAACCAACGACTCAAGGAATGACATACAAGTCAACGACTACGTGCTAGTGCACAAAACACAGTACAAGGAATGCTTAGGGAAATGAAATAAGCATGAGGAACCACCCTACAGTACTCCAAGTACTTAATGAAATCACTTCAATCATAACCTCTACCCATTCCTCAAAAGAATGAAAAACATTTAAGGGTCTATACTACCCCATCCACTAAGATCACAATCACATCAACCACCTTATCTAAGGCCTCAATTACAATTGATACTAAATCAATTAATGATCTCAAATCTCTAAAGATATCACACAACTAACTACAACCACAAAACTACTAATCACAATCACAAGACTACTAACCACATCTCTGAGGCTACGAACCACAATCTCTAAGGCCTCAACTCAAGGTCAAGCCTACGGTCCACCACTAGCCTCAACTAGCCACATAGATCACTATGCCAATACATAACCTCCCCTACGGGCACAAAGTATACAACACAAGTATAAGGATATACGTCTCGTTTATACTTTAATAATTACTGCTTTTAATTCCCGTTTTCACATTTATCACTTTCAACTGAGCATTTTATAAAATGAATTCATTTTGCATATTCATAAATAATCATGCTCCAACATATATATATATACATATCAATAAATCACATGATGATATGCAACGCACCGTACTCACAGACCGCCTGTCGTACACACACACAAAAACACACCCTACCAAAGGGTCCTGGATCATTCTCCACCATTCCCCTAAGTCTGCAGGCTCACTAGGGAATGTGGACTCATCGTACCGTTCTTCCCAAGTGCTTTTGACACTTCACACTTTTAACCAAGGAAGACGTCCTCCACGACGCGGTCGTGCGCATAGGCTTTGGACGATATGTCCTCCCCCTATCATCTGCGTTTCTCAGCTTTTTAGTTCTGTGGGAGCAAGAAGCACCCCCTGGCCAGTTGTTTCGACGATCCAAACACAAACGTCTACTCGTGCACCACGCACAAAGGAAGTAGACCACACCAAATGAATCTCTGCAAATGGTGAACACATGCACTACATGCACCAACACCCATGTCTCACAATACATGGTGTACACAAATAAATCATGTCCAACATAAATATGTAATGCACCATATTTATAAAAATACCCACATGGTAATATCAACATAAATCTCAAATCTCTGTACATGCTTTTAAAAATATATTAAAACATTTAAATCATATGAAAATAATTTCATATACCATTCATGTTCTCCAAAAATATATTTTCTTTAATTCTTAGAAAATATTTCAATTTCAATTAACATGTCTTTTTAAAATAATTTACACAGATCATCCACGTAATAAAAGGGGACCTAGAATAGCGTCTAAGTCTCTCACGTCCAACGTTTACAAAATCTTCTAGCTCATTTAATTCTCAAGAGAATTTCTAAGCCGCATATTCCTATTCAATTAAAATAGGAATTAATATAATCACATAGGGAATAATTTAATTAATTTTCTTAAATTAATCCCTAAGTCCAATTCCGATTCTAAACGAATTATAGATATTTAAATTAGTGATTTAAATATCTATATTAAATTAAATAAGGGTTTTACACCCCTAAACCACTTCAATAATGCGGAGTGAGAAATATAATTTCCCACCTAATTATACGTTACCGAACAGTCCGAAACAGCACAGTGCCGGCGCCCGAATATGAAGCCCGCCGACCAAAATCGTCCAAAAACTATTTCGAATATATCGAAATGTCCGTCTCGACAACCTATACGATATATATGAAGCCCATTAATAATCGGTTAATTAATTGGGTTAAATCTAAAATACCCCAAACGAAAACTATAACCTATAAATGCGATTTCCGGGCAAATCGTTCATCCTAAAATCACGAAATTAATATATGACGAATACTACGTAGGTACGAAACTACTCACCGAAAATCGGCTCAAACCGATCACCAGAAGGTCGCCGAAAAAATGGCCGAAGCCCAGCCGGTCACGCCCCTGCCACGCGCACGCGCGGCTGTCCAGCCGTGGCCTCGCCCTTGCGCCACCGTGCGCGACTGCCAGACCACCAGCACCGGACCACCATGCCGTAGCCGCCGCATCGCCGCCCAGCCCGGTCGCCGACCCTAGCTCCAGCCGCAGCTGCTGCTGCGGCAACCTGTTGTTTGGCTGCCCCTCTTTCACGACCAACTCTCTCTCTCTCTCGCCTGACCGGCGATCATGGAGGATGGAGGCGTGAGGGAGTGGCTGCTGCTGCAGAGGATAAGGAGAGGAGAGGAGAAGATGTGGTCGTCTGATGGCGTGTAGGAGGAGGAGCAGGTCTGCATATATGTATATACATATATATACTAATTGCATAACTAACCCTCAACTTCTTTATAATTGCAAAATGAACCCCACTTTAATGATATATATATATAATTAAAAATATATATATATATAATAAGTCCCAACAATTACCGGAAGCCTCGAAATAATATTGAGTCAACCCGTAAGTCCACAGGACTCCCAATAAAATATATCGGTGTAGGAACCCAAATATCGGAACACTTAACAAGTCCGATTAAACAAAACGTGTAGTCGCCTACTCGAAGTACTGAACGTTAAATGCCGAAACGATACCGCGTAGTCGAGAATAATAATTCGCGTAGTCGTCAAAGAGAAACCGTATAGTCATACAGTCAACTTTAAAACTAAACGCGAAAAATTTACAGGTATCAAATACCAAGAATAAATAATACGTCATGAACAAGTGAAGTCATAACCGAAATTAAGATAAATATAATTTTAGGAAAAAAAAAAGGAAAATAACACGGGGTGTTACAAGAAATCACATCTTCTTCTGTAGGATTCATTTTGTTGATTTGGAATTTGTGAAATTGGAATGCAATTCCAAAGCTAAATCATTTTTGAGCAAATGAATAATGGAATCTTTAGAATTATAATGCAATCCCAAATCAAATGCCCAAAGTGCAACCGAACAGACCCTAAGGATATTTTGAAAAATTTACACTTTTGGTCACCGGAAAATGTCAAATAGGTGCAATATGCAAACTATTGAAAATATTGGGGTCTCGGAAAACAACATGGGTTATACGCACTATATCGATCCTATATGGGGTAATTGCTCACGACCCAAAAATCAATTAGGGAAAAATATTGAAAAATCAATTTATTAATAAGCAATTATCCATATATATAATTTTTACAATTAGAGACTTTAGTGTATTGCTAAAAAAGAATAAATTACTATATAAGTAAAAAAAAAATAGAATTGTGTGCATAAAAATAGGGATGGCAAAAATACCCGTCCCGGTGGGGAACTGCCCGTCCCGCCCCGCCCCACTTTAAGCGGATTTTGGGACCTAATTAAATAAATGGGAGAGGGTATGGGGGAGAGGGAAAAAACCCGGTAGGATTTCGGGGCGGGTATGGAGGAGGTTAGCCCTGCCCCGATTATGTTGCTCCACCCCGTTTACCTAATATATTACATATTTACTCTCATTAATTATACATATTACACTTATATACCTATATAAATACATATCCACATATAAACCTTAGTCTCCTAATTTAGTTATTTTTAATTTTTATCCCATCCCAAATCCTAATTTTTTTACCTCTTCACTCTTTTTGTCTTAATATCATCTCAACTATGTAAAAAATTACATCTATTTCATTAACAATAATACTAAGTTAAAAGTTTAAAATTAAGAAATTAAACATTATTTTCATTTGAATAAGATTTTTTTTTAAAAGTGAAAAATCGCTCTGCCCCGCTCCCGCCTAGTTTTACCCCGCATTGCCCCATTTATTAACCGATTATGGGGTGAGTATGGGGGTGTCAAAGTTAAACAGGGATGGGGATGGGGAGTGCGATCCCCATCCCCCCCATTGTCATCCCTGTGTGCGCGCACTGTGTGTGAACATGATATATCTATTTTATATTAGGAAATTGAAAAGTAAAATATTAGGGTAAAGTATAAAAAATATTAATTTATTAATAACGAATTATACATTTATTATTTTTATAATTAGATACTTCCGTGTATTGGTGAAAAAAAATTACTACGTAGACGAATAATAATTTAAAAATTTTAAAAAAATGAATGGATGATGTCTAACACTTTCTTTATGTTTAGAGTTCACTTTTTATTTTTTAACCATCAAGTAGATTTTATGATTTTTGTTTTCAGAAAACTGTTTTGTAATATTTGTAACCAAGTGAATTTTCAAACGAAATTCCTTTAAACTATTTTGTGTTCAGAGAATAAAACCATTTTTTTAAATTATTTATTGAGATTCATTCTAAGCAAGGTTGTGTAGAAGGATAAAGAAAGACTTTAATGTAATTTACCTAAAAAAATAAGGCTTTAATGTTGTGTTCTTTAAAATGGATTCTTTTGTCAACTATTTTGATAATTTTGTTAGTATTGTTGGTTTATTTTATAAACACATGAAAACTAATGCCAACTGCAAACATTGTTACTTATTTCCCTATGAAAAAAAATTAATGGGCATTTTCCTTCAATTTATCCTCTCACGAAAATAGATAGTTTATACTCTAAACTATAATAATGTATGCTCATAGCATAAATAATCTATAATCCAGTCATCATAGAAAATCTATTCATGCTCACTATATCTATTTGTAAATACATTAAAGAGGTTTTTCGGAATACCTCGATTAACAACTATGGAGAATTTTCTGTTTGCAATCCAAAAAATTAGCAAGCTCTGTTCCAAAAATCAGCAACCAATTTCTACACCAACAGGCAAAGAATCACCCACACAAAAAACCAATTTCTCTCTCTTGCCTTTGTTATGTACACTCTATATGTGTTGTATTCGTGATGTAAATAAGTAATGGACCTTACGTACGTTTATAGACAAAGAGAGGACCGATATCCTTTATTCACAAGATACAATAAATCTCACCTTCCATCAAGGTGAGACAATAAAAGAAATAAATCTCAATAAATTATATATGATTAGAATCATATGTATATATATATATATACTCCAAATCTGACATATATATATTTACTTGGTCACCAAGAAAAAATAAACTGTCCAAATAATTATGTGGACCATAAAAGAATATTAAATATTGTTACATTCTCCCACTTGGACCATATAATTATTTTTCTTAGTGTTTAGTAAAGAATCATTAGGCACGTAATAAATCAGATTGAACTCATAATTCGGCCACCATAACTATCATGAAAAATATAATACTAATGTGAGTCATAGCGGTTGTGCGCCACTTAAATCGACACAGTCCATTTCATGTACCACAACATTAATATACAAATTCGCTTTTAAGCCCTCAACATAAAGCACATCTTCCAACCTAGGCATACCAGAAACCACAATAGTTCATTTTCCTCAAACTTTAGCCTACTTTCCATCTCCAAAAGTAACTATCCTACCATTACTTTCCTTGAACAAACCAAACATTGACTTATCTATAGTTATGTGCCTAGAACATCCACTATCCAAATATCAGACACTAGAATCACGTGCTCTAAAAGCAGTGTGAACAACCAAGCAGTGGATCTCACATTTCCTAACCCATGCTTGTTTAATTTTCGGAGCTCTAATAGTCAGCTTTGACAAATTCTTTACCTCTTCACTCAAGACCCTAATTTGATCAACATTAGATCTTCTTTGAGTTCTTTGATTCGTCATTGATTTCAAATTTCTTTCTCTTAATTTGAAGCACATGGGTCGAATATGACATTTCACTCTACAGTGATGACATACACGAACAAACCTTTGAAAATCATTATGAAAATTCTTATAATACTTAGAGGTAAAGGGATGCTTACTCTCAACCGATTTTCTGACATAAAGCTGAACATTAGGAATCTTATCAGAACTACCTTGAGAAGAACTAGATGCTACTTGGGAAGCCCTAACAAATGTAGTTTTGGGTATAATAATTGAATTACCTGTTGTTCATACGAATCCATTCATTTAGAATTTTCCATAGATTTACCTATACTCAACATATGATCAAGCTTAAGGGTTCCACTAGATCATTTATAAATAGTTGAGTTAGCATCCTTCAGTTCCTTTTCCGAAACCTCAATTCTCGTAGATTTCTCATTTATATCAAATCTTAGAGTGACTAATTCCTTATTGAGATCATCTACACTCATCAAAGCATGATTCATTTCTTGTTCTGACTCAATTAATTTTTTAGATAATTTAGTTTTTTGGGTCTGCAAGATATTTAGGGTTTGGGAACTATTGACTAATTCATCTCTTAAATAGTGTAATTCTTTGTCCATCTTTAAATATTTAGTCAATAATTGATTGTGATGATAGTTAAGTTGAGTAAGCTTATCAAGTAATTCATCATAAGACGTTTGAGGCATGTCATCACAATCATCATCACCCTCAGAATCTTCATCTCCAGACATAGACCATCAAGTAGGAACTTCTTTAACCTTATTGCTTTGTGCAGCTAACACGATGTAATTCTTAAACTCATCACCTACTTTCGAGTCTGTCACGTCACTAGCTAATCCATTGTTAGATTCATTATCCTAAGTGACAACTAAGCCTTTTATCCTTTTTAACGTATTAGCACACTCTGCTGCTAAGTGACCATACCTTTTACACTCAAAATATTGAGGTTTCTTCTTCTTAAAGTCAAACTGGTCATTCCTATATTGGGATTTATTTTTATTTCTAAAATCATTTAATTTATTCCCAAAATTCTGTCCTTTGCCACTCTTTTTACCATTATTAGTCTTAACAAATTTGTTTAGCCTTTTAACAAATATGGCAATATCATTCATATTCAAATCACTTTCTCCATCAAACTCAATCGGATCTTCTCTAGTGGTTTTAAAAACTATGCTCTTTTCTTTAGTGCCGCTAGACCTCTTAGGAGGACTTTTGAACATCTTCATCTCATAAGATTTTAGGTTTTCAGCCAATTCTTCAACTTTAATTTCTTTAAGACTCATAACTTCTAAGATGACAGTAACTTTAGACCTAAAACGTTCAGGGAGAGACCAAGAATCTTTTTTACTATAGTAGTTTCAAGAATGGGCTCTCTTAGATTGTGACAGCCTGTTACTATGTTAGTTAGTCTATCCTCAAAGTTAGCATAAATTTCATCCTCTTCCATTTTAAGAAGTTCAAATTTAGAATTTAACATTTGGAGTTTTGATACTTCTTTGGCATTTACGCACGTGGCAATTCTCTTAAATTCACTTGAGGTAACGACATTATTTAAAGCATTTAAGGCTTTAGAGTTCCAAGCAACACTGTTTGTCTCAGCAGGAGTCCACTCGTTAGGCGATTTTAATTTAGATTTATTAGTAGTCTCGTCTATCACAGTGGGAGGTAAGTACCCTATCTCTATAGTAAACCACACTTTTTTTTTTCGTGTTATGTTCTAGGCTATGAAACACGAATGCGGACACGGGACACGAATACGGTGACACGATAAATTCCAAAATATTAGGCCTCGACACGTCTATAAAAAGTCATAATTTTTTTTATATATACATATTATATTACACAAATACTTCATTTATCACTTAAACAATGAGAATTAAATAAACTTATAAACAATAATAAATAAATAAGTTAAATGAAATGTTTGACATGTTCAAAATTCTTCATTCTACTACTATCAAAGGAATCAAATGCATCTTCTCCAACATCCATCATCTTAGTCTCTCTCTCGTTATATTGTGAAAATTTTCTTGATTGAAGACAAAGATTGGAAAATATAAATACTAAATCTTCAGTTTTTTGGAAGATATTTTGTGATGAGGAGGAACAAAAATATTCAAGTATCTTCAAAGCCAAAGATTGAATTAGAGGTGTTGAAGTTCCATAAGTGATCCATTAAATTATCGGTTCCATAAGACTTCTATCTTTCATTGAATCAACCGACCCACCGCGTGTTCAATTTTAAAAAAAGTTAGGAAACGTTTTTGGTATGTCGGACACGTATTTTTGGCGTGTCCGTGCGTTCGAAACAGATACGATGATCCTAGACGAAGTGTCTGTGTTTCATAGGTTCTAGGTTTTTGGAATTTGTTGTGTTGCCACTAGGAGTGACAATTTGTCTCTGTGGGTTGTGTTTGTGTCGGGTTGAAATGAATCGTGTCGAAAAAAAAGTAGGTTAATATACGTGTCAAATATGTTCAACCCTAACCCAATCCATTTATTAAACAAGTTACTCGTGTCCACCCATATAACTCGATTAACCTATTTATTATAAATTTGACATAATCAACACAAAACGAATTATTTAACCTATTTATTAGCAAAATTAAATTAAATTCTACAGAATCCAATAATAACTTATTGATATATTTCAACCCATGACCAATTAAAGAAGAGAAAAAAATAAAAATAAAAGTAAATATAAATATAATCGTGTCAAAGGGGTTTTTCGGGTCATGGGTTATTGATATATTTCAACCCAATAATAACTTATTAATATATTTCAATCCATGACTAATATTCTCGTGTCGTGTTCGGGTCGACCCTTATACAACTTCAACCATTCTATGATCAATCTTAACCCTTCTAATTCATGTCGTATTCGTGTCGTGTTAACGTTCGTGTCTCATTTTGCCAGCTCCGCATCCATATTTTTTTTAACATATCCTAAACGTGTCGTGTCCTATATTTTTTAGAATTTACACTGTTATCGCGTCTATGTCGTGTGGTGTCTCGTGTCGGTATCCCTGCTATATAGGCATTAACTCTTTTTTCTTTTTCTTTTTCTTTTTTTAAACAAAAATAAAATTGTGAGTTTGGATCCAATTATATGGGCCATAAAATATGTCATTCCACTTTTGGAATATACCGCAATAAGAAGTACTAACAAAACACCTCATGACTATTTGTTATTTTTCTTACCTTGACAACCATTTTCCAATTCATATTTCCTTTAGATGTATCAATGGCATATGTAAACTATAATAATGTAACAAAAAAAATAGATTGGGCTTATCCGACCCCATCTTTTGTAAATGGAGGGAAAATAGGAAAAGCGCCCTCCCGATTTAGTGTGTCTGTTAATTTTCTCCAAATAAATGGTAGAGATTCTTATCAACTTACAGTTGGAAGGTTCTTATCTGCAGATGTGCCAACATATAACAAGAACCTAATTTGTTCTTTAATCAACACTACGTCCTTATATATCTATCTATATATATATGTGAATGTATATATATTGCTGAGACCCACTTTTTGCACATTGCATGTAACTGGACACAAGAAAAAATCAAGGGCCAGTTTTCATTAATAAATTTGTTTTAAACCGAACTGTTTAAGGCCTTTTTTCAGCTCACGAGCACACGATTTCAGTCTGAAACAGAAAACAAAATCCAAACATGTCTCACCTCAACTCTCTCTCTTACCTGTTGATTCATTTCATGGTAACTATCTTTCATCTCCATCAAATTTAATGCACCAGTAAGTTCCTTGTTCTCTTTAATTTTGTTCTCTTTCTCTAGAATCAACTAAACTGAATAAGGGTTTTGCTCATTGATTTTTTGTTCACATGGGTCAATTTGTTTTGTTTATGTTTTAAATTTAACAAGGGTTTTGCTTATTGAGTTTTTGTTCACATGGGTCATTTTGTTTTTGTTTATTTTTCAAATCGAGTAATTGGTTTTGCTTATTTTGCTCACAAGGGTAATTATGTTTTTGTTTTTTTTTTTCATAAATTGAATAATTGTCCTTTGGGTAATTAAATATTTTGATTTGCTTGCACGGTTCAATTTTTCTTTGTTGTTGTTCATTTCTAAAACGAAATAAGGGTTTTGCTAATTGATTGTTTTACTCATATGGATATTTGGTTTTTGTTTCATTTTCTAAGAATAAGGGTTTTGCTTATTAATTTTTTTTCTCAGATGGGTGATTTTGTTTCTAAGAGTGTAGATGGAGGATGATGAAGAAGAGGACCTGTGATTTGCCTCTCCCTTCTCCCTTTTTCTTGTACAGATATCTGGTGTGTATATATATATGTATGTGTACAGGTTGATGACTCATGAGTAGAAGTACAATTATAGGATTTTTGACTTTGACGATGAGACTGAAGCGAGGCATAAGGCCTATGGCATTGAAAGTTGGGGTGGCATTGGCTCTCTCTCTTGGTGGGGTTCTCTATTCTGTTCTAAGAAGCAAACGGATTGAACCATCTGATCCTCCACACTCACCTTCTCGTATGGGTATGTTTTGGCTCCTTTTTTGCTACATCTTCCATATACATATATATGAATCTTCATTTGGGTTTTTAGTTGGTGTTTAGTCATATAAGTTGCATATTTGGATTCAGATAGCGACAATCAAGATCACAAGGAAGATGAAAAATCTGGGCTAGGAAATCATCGTCATCCCACGGTGACAACATTTTGTTCCTGTAATTCTTCTTCAATTGCACCAGATAAATGTGTAAGATTCTTTCCAGTTTATGTTTTTCATGTGTCATAGATTGACTAATCCTTAGTTACAGGTAGATTATAGATTCGATACAGTTTCCTCTGCGGGTTTTTCCTGTGAAATCAGAATTGCTTTGACTGATTTTGAGTACATTGGTTTGATGCAAGGAATATTTGTCCACTTGATCATGAATATTGTTGTTCCATGTACAATAAGAAAGTACCAGATTGAAATAGGATTACTTGACCTTTCGAAAAAAAAAAAAGAAATAGGATTACTTGGGACAAGTGTCCACTCTCATAACATTATTTGTCCCAAAATAAGTGTTCAGTTTCAAATCCCAATACAATATAATCTTATACTTTCCCAACTTATCATTTTCATTAACTTAAAAAAACAATGGACCCCACTAAAAACTAAAACTATATTATATTTCAAAGGGCAAAATTGGAAAAACAAAATACCCCAAAAAATTTTGAAAAGTCAAATGTGGACACTTTTTTGGGATAGAGGGAGTATTTTTTATTTATTCATTTGGGTTTTTGGGATCAATGATCACATTGGTCAATTACACTAATGTTGGTGCTTGGCACAGGAATTTACTTGTACCATTGCCTCAAATGTAATAAGAGTTTGGAAGCTCCCATCTTATGTCAACTTGTTAAAAGTGAAACTCCCTCAACATTTTTCTTTCACTGTCCATGTTTGTTAAAGTACCCCTTAAATAGGAAATACTCGGAGGACTAAACTTTTGTATATAAATTTAGCAAGTAAATTGTGAACCACGGGGATGAAAATAGTGTGCAAAAAGGTGATATATGATATTTGTTTTTCCGAAAACCAACTAAAAGAGTTGATCATGAGCTGGATAATAAGTTCCGTACTGATGTTGCTTTCTGTCTTGCAGGAAGAGTCGCGTGTCCAGATGGTTACCATGGACGATACCACCTCGGGTCTCTCCCTAAGTAACAGATATAGTGGAGAGAAAGATGGGTTCATTTTGACCAAGTTTAATGGATGTGTGAAAGAAGTGAATTTGGCTGCCACCAAGTCTGACATTTCTGCCAAGAAAGATTTTGGAATTTCGGAATCACTTAAAAGTGTGGAAAGTGTTGAGCAAGAGCAAGAGATCAAGAACCTGAGGAATATGGTCAGATTTCTAAGAGAGAGGGAGAGGATTCTTGAGATCCAATTGGTCGACTATTATGGATTTAAAGAGCAAGAAACTGCCGTTATGGAGCTCCAGAACCGACTGAGGATAAACCATATGGAGGCTAGACTTTTTACTCTAAAGCTCGAGTCCTTGCAGTCCGATAATGAAAGATTAAAGGCACGGGTGGAGGATTATGCAGAAATCGTGGAAGAGCTTGAAGCTGCAAGAGCAAAGATAAATCTGCTCAACAAGAAACTCAGGTCTGAAGCTGAACGAAACAAGGAGCAAGTGTTAGCCCTTCAGGATAGAGTCACCAAGCTGCAGGATCAGGAACAAGAGGCTGTAGCAAATGATCTAGATATTCAGTTGAATCTGCAAAGACTTAAGGATTTGGAGGAGGAGGCAGAGGAGTTAAGGAACTCAAATCATAGTTTGTGGTTAGAAAATTCTGACTTGGCTCAGAGATTGGAGTCCACTCAAATCCTTGCCATTTCTGTTTTGGAAGATCAAGAGGTGTTTAGTTCATTCCTTGTCCTCTAGGTGTGTGTTACAGGTAGTATATATATCCATATGTGTAAATACTTTTTTGTTTCCGCAGGAAGAACCATTAAAGGAAGAAAACAACCAGTTAAGACAAGAAAATGAAGCTTTAGTGAAGGAAATGGAGAAAATTCAAGCAGATCGTTTTGCTGATGCTGAAGAAGTAGTGTATCTACGATGGATAAATGCCTGTTTACGTTATGAGCTGAGGAATTATCAGCCAGGAAATGGTAAAACAATTGCTAGAGACCTTAGTAAAACCTTAAGCCCTGAGTCAGAGGATAAAGCAAAGCACCTAATACTTGAATACGCAAACAGGGAAAGCCTTGGGGAAAGGGGGATAAGTAATGTAGATTCTGATTCTGACCGATGTTCGTCCCCCCAAACTTCTTTTCTCACAGACTCACCAGAGTTCGATGAATCTTCCTGTGATAATTCATCTGCAACTAGAAGCGGCAATTCCAGCAAAACAAAACTTTTCAGCAAGCTTAGGAGACTTCTAAGAGGACATGACAGTCAACATCATCGTCGAAGTTCATCACTGGATAGATATTCACCTAGAGGGGATGCGGTGGGAACATATTGTGATTTTCCCCGGGGCAGCAATGCAGGTGTTTCATCACCGAGTGATGCTGGGATGGACGCGAATGTTAGTAGATTGAGATCTTCATCTCAGAGTCCATCTAGACATTCTTTGGATCTACAAAGATCTAAGAATGCAAAAGTAGGAAATTCCAATAAATTTGAAAGCTCTCGGAGAAAGAGTGATGTGGGATCCTCAGGTGCTTATACAAGATTTCCTTCAACCAAGGGAGCTCTTAGTGGTTCACACAGATTAAACCAACTTCATCTCGACTCACAAAGCATTGAGAAAGCTGAATTGTTGAAATATGCTGAAGCTTTGAAGGCCTCCCATGGTTCAAGGTTTCGCAGCGTATCGACATCATACGCTTCCTTCTGACACTTATAGCTTCTAAATTTATTATTCTACTGAATACCCTATGTACACATATATGATTAGTAACTATTTTTGCAAAATGAGAAAGTAGTTTCAGTCATTGTTGTTGGATGCATCAGGCAGAAAGTTCCATTGTAATTGATATATAATTGGTTCCTTTGCAAGTTCTCAAAGGAATCAAGTATTTTGTTTCTTTCTGGTGTTGCCTACAAGACTGTGTTTGCTTTCTTTTTGAAATTACCTAGATGATCAATGAAAATAGTCTAGAGGGGGTGAATAGGTTTTTTGTGAATTTATTGACAAATTAAAAATAATTGTGCAAAAGTCAATTTTAATTCAATTCTCTATCAAGATAAATCATGTAAAGAATAATCTAAGCGCAGAAAATAAAGCAATAGAGACATAAGATATTTTTACGTGAAAATCCTTGGAAAGACTCCAAATAAAAATCACGGATACGCTCGAGTATCGATGCACTCTGAATTAAAGATTACAAAGACTCTATGAAGCTTTAGACTTACAAATCCTTCCAGATTTGCCTTTCCCCACTCGACGTCTGACGAACTTGAATCACTCGCGCTCCACAAAGCTCTCGCTCTGCTCCGTACTCTAACGGTTCCGCTTCTCAATGGATCAATGAACCACAAAGCCTCCTGCTCCGATCTCCACACTTAGACGACTCTGTTTCTCAAACGGACCAAAGCAACTACATTGCAATCAATGTTGTGTAGATTTTTCAGAATCTAGGTAATTCAATCGTGCATAAGATCGTCGATGTAGAAGCACAATTGAATAAAGTCTAACATAAGAGAGAACTAGAAAATATAGAATCACTCAATGATTTTCTCTTGTATGAACATTTTTGTGTATTGTTTGTTTATGGCATGTTCTAGACAATAACCATGTTGAGTGTTAGATAGGTCGATTTGGTTTCAACAACGTCTACAAGCTTCATCAAAGGCAGAATCAAACATTGAAGTAATGAATAGTACAAGTGAAGCAAGAAAGTGAGCATATTGAGGAAAAATGTCTCCTAGAGGGCGAAAACGACATTTTCCGAAGCCGTAACTTGAAGCAAAAAGTATTGTGGGTTCAAGAGGGTCAATTTTGCGCAGTTGTGAAGAGAAGTGGTTTTAACAAAAATGCCTACACTTTCAGTTTCAAAAAGTGGCTGAAAAACATATTTTTACGCTTGGAGGTATGCTTGGACCTACGCTTCAAGCGTAGGCCCAGCTACGCTTGAAGCGCAGCTGCGGCAAGATTTTGGGTAAATTTTGCTACGATGTCTGATTTGTCCATGGGTTAGTTTTATGATATGTCCACGACTTATATACATCAAAGTGAGTGTTATATACATTATATTCACCAGAACATAGGGTTTGGATGTAAAATTACGAGAAAGGGCAAACTTAGGATTTGGATCATCATTGTCTATAAATACCCAAGTTTTCAACAAGAGGAGGCAGGTATTTAAGAATTCTCTGTAAGTTTTCTACAGCTTCATCTTCATCTTCTATAGAGATATACATATAGTGAAAGAATATTATTGAGTGATTAGAGATACACAAGTTCTCTCTTTTTATTGGACGTCTTCAATCGTGCTTTTACATTGACAATTTCTATGCACGATTTAATGGTTTAGTTGCTGAAAAAATCACACACCGTTTATTGCAACGCGGTTGCGTTGATCCGTTGAAGAACAGAGTTGTCTGTGTGCGGAGATCGAAACAGGAGGCTTCGTGGTGATTCTGATCTGTTGAGAAGCAGAGCCTCAGAGTACGGACATCGGAGCGAGAGCTTCGTGGAGCACGAGTGAATCTAGACTTTCAGACATCGAATGAAGAACAACAAATTACAGCGGTTGTAAGTTCTGTTTTCATAGAGTCTATACAAATTCTCTTATTCATAGTACATCGATACCCGAGTGTATCCATAGTTTTTACTTGGAGTCTTTCCAAGGTTTTCCACGTAAAAATCTCAGTATCTTCTCATGATTTAAATTTCTACACTTATATTCATATTTGATTGATTGATTTGTTTTTGATAATTGAATTGAGAATTAGGGTTTGTGACTAATTAAAATTAAATTTCCGCTAAATAATTTTAATTGATCATAAAATTGACGAAAAACCTATTCACCCCCTTCTAGGCTGTTTTCACTATTGTCTAGATAATTTCAATTGGTATCATAGCGTGATTGCCCCGATTTAGGTTAACTACATAGAGTTAGATCGTGAACTTAGATGATGGAGATGCCTCGTGAAGGAGGTTCCATATCTAGATCCCTTTTGTTTAATGGGTCGAATTATACATATTAGAAAGCGATAGTGAGAGCGTTTCTAAAATATTTAGATGAGAGAGTGTGGAATGCTGTAGAAGTAGGATACTCACCTCCCACTGTGAAAGACGATGCGACTAATGAAGTGAAAACAAAACCGTCAAGCGAGTGGACTGCTGCTGAGATGAATAGTGCGAATTGGAACTCAAAAGCGTTAAATGCGTTATATAATGCTGTTACTCCAAGTGAGATCAAGAGGATTCTTACGTGCATAATTACCGAGGAAGCTTGGGACATTCTCCAAGTTACTCATGAAGGAACTTTGAAGGTTAAACAATCGAAACATCAAATTCTGAATTCTCAATTTTAGCAATTGAAGATGGAGGAGGATGAAGTCTATGCCGACTTTAAGGCTAGGTTAACTGATATTGTAACGAGTTGTCATAACATAGGTGAGCTTATTCATGAGACTACCGTAGTAAATAAAATCCTCAGGTCTCTACCTGAATGTTTTCGATTTAAAGTCACTATCCTCTAAGAGGTCATGAGTCTTAAATAAATTAAGGTTGAAGAATCGGCAAGAAATTTAAAATCTTATGAGATGGAAATGTTAAACCCCCCCTAAGAAGTCTAGTGGCATAAAAGAGAAGAACATAGCTTTCAAAACCACTAAGGAGGATCATGTTGAACCTGATGAAGAAAGTGAGTTGAGTCTAAATGATATAGCCATGTTTGTTAAGAGGTTAAACAAATTTGTTAGGGCTAAACAAAATGGCCAAGGACAAAAATTTGGGGATAAGTTGGGTGAGTCTAGAAGTAGAAATAAAACTCAAACTAGGAAGGACAAGTCTTATCCTAAAAATAAGAAACCCCAATGTTTTGAATGTCAAGGATATGGTCACATAGCTGTAGAGTGTGCAAACACTTTGAAGAAATCCAAAGGATTAGCTGTTAGTTGGGATGCTGACTCTGACAATGGATTTGCTAGTGATGTGACATACTCGGATGTAGGTGATGATTCTGAGAATTTCACCGTGTTTGCTGCATAAAACAAGGAGGTCAAAGAAGTTGCTACAAGTTGGATGATGTCTGAAGATTAAGGTTCCGAGAATGATGAAGGTTATGATGATACGTTTCAAGAGTCTTATGAAAAATTACTTGATAAGACCGCACAACTTCATAAAAATCACATGAAACTGTTGAGTAAGAGTCTTAACATGGACAAAGAATTACATTATTTAAAAGATGAATTAGTCAATAGTTCTAAAACTCAAAATCTCCTATAGACTGTAAAGGCCAAGTTGATTGAGGATTTGAAGAAATCTGAACTAGAAAGAGCTCAGACATTGAATTTGGTAGATGATCTCAATAAGGAAGTGGTTGAGAAATCTACTAAGATTGAAAATCTGGAAAAAGAGCTAAAAGATACTAAATTAACTCTTTGTAAATGGTCTGAAGGAATCCTTAAGCTTGATGAGATGTTGAGTAAGGGAAAATCAGTAAGAAATATAAAGGGTTTGGGTTTTGTTGGAGTAATGCCGAATTCGAATGTTGTTGCAAAAACCACCTTTGTAAATGCCTCCCATGTAGTGTCTAGTTCTTCATAAGGAAATTCAAATTGGAATCATGGTATTCAAGCCTATGTCAAAAGACCTATTGAAAGCAAGCCTTTTCTTATTGCTAGATATCATAGGAGGTTGACTAATAGAGTTCAGAGGTTTGTTCCTGTATGTCACCACTATGGTGTTAGAGGTCACATTCAACGTAGGTGTTCTAAGCTGCGAGTTCAACATGGAGATCATGTTCAAGATCAGATTCGAATGCTGAATGAAGAAATGAAGAATTTGTTAAGATTGGAAAATGGAGCTCCAAAGATGAAGAATGCATGGATTCGCAAATGTGAGCTACACTGTCTTGTAGTTTATAATGCTCTTAGAACATGTAAATCTACTTATTGGTATCTAGATAGTGGATGTTCGAGGCATATGACTGGAGATAAGTCATTTTTTGGATTTCTCGAGGAGTGTCATGGTGGGACAGTAACGTTTAGTGATGGAAAAAAGTTAAATGTTAAAGGAAAAGGTACGGTTGTGATTCCTAGTCTACCTAAACTAGAAGATGTGCTTTATGTAGAGGGTCGTAAAGCAAATTTGTTGAGCATAAGTCAGATATGTGATAACAATCATAAGGTCACTTTTTCTCTTGATAAGTGTTCGATCATTGACTCTTCTAGGAATTGCGTGATGTAGGTATGCGTTCAACTGATAATTGTTATTGCATTGTTCATAGTTCTAAATTGCTATGCAATAGAGTTAAACTTGATGAAGTTGAAATTTGGCATCAGCGGATGGGACATGTTAATTTTCGTGAATTAATAAAAATTACTAAGAGTGAAATTGTTAATGTAGTCCCTAAGCTTGGTTATGCAAAATGGATTGTGTGTGGATAATGTTAGAAGGGTAAACAAGTCAGATGTCAGCACAAAAAGACAAATATCATTGGTACTTCTAGACCTTTAGAGTTGTTGCATATTGATTTAATGGGTCCCACTAGGATAATTGTAACAACCCGCTCCAACACTTGGTATAATATTGTCCGCTTTGGGCCCAGCCCGCACGGTTTTGTTCTTGGGCTCCTCCCAAAAGGCCTCATACCAATTGGAGACAACACTGCACATATAAGCACATCCCCAGACCTCCACCCGGGCGATGTGGGACATCACAATCACCCCCTCTTGTCCGCTTTGGGCTGGGCCCAAAGCGGACAATATTATACCAAGTGTTGGAGCGGGTTTTTACAATTGGTATCAGAGCCAGAGCCAGAGCCCGACCGGAATTAAGTGTGGGTGCATGCACAAGCCCGTGGGTATCACCAGCGAGGACGCTGGGTCCCAAGAGGGGGTGATTGTGATGTCCCACATCGCCCGGGTAGAGGTCTGGGGATGTACTTATATGTGCAGTGTTGTCTCCAATTGGTATGAGGCCTTTTGGGAGGAGCCCAAGAGCAAAACCGTGCGGGCTGGGCCCAAAGCGGACAATATTATACCAAGTGTTGGAGCGGGTTGTTACAATTTGGGCCCAGAGCGGACAATATTATACCAAGTGTTGGAGCGGGGTGTTACAATTGGTATCAGAGCAAGAGCCCGACCGGAATTAAGTGTGGGTGCATGCACAAGCCCGTGGGTAACACCAGCGAGGACGCTGGGTCCCAAGAGGGGGTGATTGTGATGTCCCACATCGCCCGGGTGGAGGTCTGGGGATGTGCTTATATGTGCAGTGTTGTCTCCAATTGGTATGAGGCCTTTTGGGAGGAGCCCAAGAGCAAAACCGTGCGGGCTGGGCCCAAAGCGGACAATATTATACCAAGTGTTGGAGCGGGTTGTTACAATAATGAGCAAAGGAGGAAAGAGGTATATTTTTGTCATGGTAGATGATTCCTCGAGGTTTGCATGGATTGGATTTCTAAGTGAAAAGTCTGAAGCTTCTGAAAGTTTTAAGATGATTTGTTTAAGAATTCAGACTGAGAAGAATTGTTCCATTTCTAGAGTGAGGAGTGATCATGGAAGGGAGTTTAAAAATTCAGAAATTTAAGTGTTTTGTGATGAGAGAGGAATAAAATATGAAATTTTTAGCACCTAAAACTCCTCAACAAAATGGAGTAGTTGAGAGGAAGAATAGGGTTATTCAGGAAATGACCAATGTTATGCTACAGTGTAGGAATGTTCCTAGGTATTTTTGGGCCGAGGCAGTGAACACAATGTGTTACACCTCAAACAGAGTTTATCTTAGGTCTGACACCTTAAAAACTCATGAACTGTGGAATGGCAAGAAACCCAATGTGAAATATTTCAAGATTTTTGGAGCAAAATATTATATTCTTAGAGATCGTGAATCTATTAGGAAGTTCGAGTCTAAGAGTGATGAGGGAATATTTTTGGATTATTCATTGACTAGTCGAGTATATAGGTGTTTAACATTATAATTCAAACTATGCTGGAATCTGCCAATGTAGTGGTTGATGACTCATGTGTTGATGAGTTTCTAACGTCTACAGAGGAGGAAGATGGTGAGCCGTTCTTTATATTGGATAATGATGTTTCTGAGGTTGATAACAAGGACAATGTGGTTAATGATGATACTTCAAATCCTGTAGAATCACATGATCAAATTGGTGATGTTCAGCCTACTTCTTCTAAGGAACCATCTGTAAGGGTAAAGTTGTACCATCCTTTGGATAATGTTATATGATCTATTGATTAGATGATGGTGACACGGAGAAAGGTTAGGAATGAGGTTTCGTATGCATGCTATACATCTTCCTTGGAACCTAAAAATGTCAAAGAAGCTCTTCAAGATAGTGAGTGGATAAATGTTATGCAAGAAGAACTTCAACAATTTGTTAAGAATGATGTGTGGTATCTTGTGCCTAGACCGAAAGAGATAAACGTGATTGGTACCAAGTGGATTTTCAAGAATAAAAAGGATGAAAATGGTACAGTTGTTAGGAATAAGTCTAGGCTTGTTGCTCAAGGATATACTCAGATGAGGGTATTGATTTTGATCAGACTTTCGCTTCAGTTGCTAGGCTTGGATCTATTCGGATTTTGTTTGCTATTGCTTGTCATCTTGGATTCAAGTTGTATCAAATGGATGTGAAGAGTGCATTTTTGAATGGTGTTCTTCATGAGGAAGTATATGTGGAGCAGCCCAAAGGATTTGAAGATCCTCATTGTCCGAGTCATGTTTACAGGCTGAAAAAGGCTTTGTATGGGCTAAAGTAAACTCCTAGAGCTTGGCATGAAAGGCTGATTGATTACTTGTTGGGAACAGTTTTTGCTTGAGGGGGAGTGGACAAAACACTGTTTATTCAGAAAATTGAGAGTGATACAATTGTTGCTCAAATCTATGTTGAGGATATTGTATTTGGTTCCACTTCTGATCAGCTTGTTCAATATTTTGGAGATCAAATGAAACATGAATTTGAGATGAGCATGATTGGTGAATTGAACTTCTTTCTAGGGCTTCAAGTTAGGTAATTAAATGATGGAATTTTTGTTTCTCTAACTCGTTATGCCTTGGAATTAGTAAAGAAGTTTGGTTTGGAAAAGGCTAAAGATGCTCGCACTCTTATGAGTACCAGTGTCAAGCTTAACATAGATACTAAAGGCAAAGATGTTGACCCTACACTTTATTGGAGTATGATTGGGAGTTTGTTGTACTTGATTGCCTGTCGACCTGATATTGCTTTTAGTGTTGCTTTGTGTGCACATTACCAGGCAAGTCCTAAGGAGTCTCATATTACTACTGTGAGAAGGATGATCAAGTATGTTAAAGGAACAATGAATTTTGGTATGTGGTATTCATCAGGTACTAATACTGATATCGCATCATTTTCTGATGTTGATTAGGTCGGTAATGTTGATGATAGAAAAAGTACCAGTGGAGGGTGTTTTTATGTTGGAAATTGCTTAGTTGTTTGGCATAGCAAGAAGCAAAATTGTGTTTCCCTTTCCACTGCTGAGGCTGAGTATATAGTAGTTGGTAGTTGTTGTACTCAGGTTTTGTGGATGCGTTAGATGTTGCAGGGTAATGGTTTTTCTCAAGGTATAATGATTGTGTTTTGTGATAACACTAGTGCAATAAATATTTCTAAAAATCATGTTCAACACTCTAGGACAAAGCATATGGATATTCGACATCATTTCATTCGTGATCTTGTTAAAGATGGTATAGTGTCTCTAGAGTTCATATCCACAGATTCTTAGTTGGCAGATATCTTTACAAATCATTAGATTTTCAAAAGCATGTTAGTCTTAGGAAATCTATAGGTATGCTTTCTTTAGAATATAAATCTTCTTATCTATCATTCTAGGAATACATTGCATTTTTTTTCCTATAATTGATAGGTAATCATGCATTTGTATTATTTTTATTCATGCATGCATTTTATTTTGAAATAAATGACAATAAATTTTTTGAGACTTTTGAGCTTGGTTAGAGTACAAAAGTTATAATATTTTACTCTATTTTCACATTTACTTGTCTCATTATGCATATGTGAAGTAGAGGTATCAGTCTGACCTAAGATTCTTGGATGATCAATTGGCATGATTATTTTATGTTACAAAACTTTAATCTTAGGTCCTAGTTGATTCAGTGATGATTATAATATTTGCTGAATCTGTTAATTTTTTTTATTTAACCCAAAGTGGTATGAAGGTTCATGAGCTATGCTAGATTGGTCTATGCATGAAATATTTTTTGCTGTGTATGAATGTTGTGGTGATGTTGAAAAAAGGAAAGAATGAGATGTTTAAAATATAAAAATGCAAAAAATAGTTCTTCAATCTGAGTATCCGGGCCTCTTGTCTCAATAAGCATTGAGTGTTCGCGTAAAAAGGGGAGAAGACTAATGAGCATAAATGTCATGGAAGAAACTCGGGCCTAGTTGGATGAGACTAAAAATCCTCGCTGGAAAGTCCGGAGCTTAGAAAGACAAAAAGGGATATGGTTAAAAAGTTGAAAAGATGAAAATGAGGAAATTGTGTGACAAAGTGAAAGTATCTTTTATTTTTGCCTTCTAGTTTAGATCTTGGATTGAATTATCATCACGGTTGGTGGGGAGATTATCAGCTTTAATATGTATTATTTTTATCTTGTCTTAGTGCATGCACATGAGAATCTTCATATATATATTTATTTGCAAAACTTGACTTGTGCATTCTTAAGTTTACAAGGTATGTGTGCTAATTTTATTCTATATCGTGTGTATAATGATCGAGTTAAATATGAGAAGATGATGTGTTAATGATTAGCTTTGTGTCTCTATTGCCTTGCCTATAGATTTCTAAAAACAAAAATATTTTATTTTATTTTTATTCATGACATTTTGCATTCATACATTAGTAGTAGGGTCATACATAGTAGAGATTTCTGTTACCCTGAGAATTTGGATTTGATCTGATAAGAGTTTTGTAACTTGGTGTTTTTCCTTGAGTACTTCCTTGCATCTCTCTACATTGTTGCTATGACATATACTCTATTTGCTTGATATTTCAGTGACAAAAAGGGGGAGAAGTATTAAGTAAGGGGGAGAGATTGTTTGGTTAAGAGTGTTTGATTAAGAGGGAGAAGTTGTTTGGCTAAGTTTGTTTGATTAAGAGGGAGAAGTATTTAGCAAGGGAGAGTTTATTCTCAGGGGAAAAAGGATGATTATTATGTGTGCATTGTTGGTATGATTTTTTGATAATCATTATGTTGGTTTATATTTGTTTTCCACATGTGCATTTAATGGTTTGTTTAGTGTTGTGGTTGCAGGTTTGGTAGTTCGTCATGAAAGCAAGGTGACATTTTATATCTATATTTATTGGTGTGTGTTCATAGGTATAGATGTTATGTTGTTATTTGTGAGGCTATATTGTAAAACATGATTTTGTCTCAGAAAGTGTTCTTACAATCTCCCCCTTGACATTTCTAAGACAAAACCATGTTTTACAATATAGCCTCACAAATAACAACATAACATCTATACCTATGAACACACACTGAAAAACATAGATATAAACTGTCACCTTGCTTTCATGACGGTCTACCAATCCTGTAACCACAATACTGAACAAACCATTATACGCAAGTGTGGAAAACATATATAAAATGATCATAAGAAAAACATGATATCCATGTAAGCATAATGATCATTACACCCCCTTACTTAATATTTCTTTCCCTTTTTGTCACTGAAATGACAAGGAACAATAAAAACAATTAAAACACATGAGAGAAACAAGGGAAAACCTTAAGATGAAAATATATAGAAAAGATAACAGAGAAGACTTTAGAGGGTCTAAGACAAGCATTAAATACTAAGATAAAGTTCTCTATAACATTATATCCAGATTCTCAAGTAACATAAATCTCTACAATGCATGAATTTAATATTAATGCATGAATGCAAAATGCAAAAACAAAAATATTTTTGTTCTTATACACATGTGAGCAGGGCAGTAGAGACAACGAGCTAATCATTAATACATCATATTCACAAATTTGACTTAGCTAATATACATGATAATGAAGAAAATTAGCACACGTACCTTATAGTCATAAGCAGTCACAAGACAAACTTTACATAACATTTGCATATATAAAAAATATTCAGGTGTAAGCAAACAACTACGATGAAAGCAATACGTACTAATTCTAATAATCTCCTTAGTAACTGTAATGATACTTCAGTTCAAAACCTAAGCTAGAAGTTAAATTTTTAACTCAGACCTTATTGGTAATTAAGGGAACACAATTTAAAAATTTTAACCTTTTAACCATATCCTTTTTTATCTTTTTAAGCTCCGAACTTTCCAGCGAGGAGTTCTAGTCCCGACCAACTGGGTCTGAGCTTCTTCAATGGGATTTATGCTCATTAGTCTTCTCCCTTTTTTACACGAACAATCAATGCTTACTGAGATAAGAAGCCCGGTTACTCAGATCGAAGAACAACTTTTTGCATTTCTATATTTTAATTAACTCATTATTTCCTCCTTCAACATCACCACAACATTCATAAGCATGCAAAAGGTATTCAAAAGCCTAAATCAATCTAGCATAACTCATGAACCTACATATCACTTCAGATTAAATGAAAAAGACTAAAAGTTTCAACAAGTATTACAATCATTTTCGAAGTGAAACAAACACCCAAAGTTAATGAGTTCTAAAAATAGTACTTAAAGATGTCAAGTGAATAACTCATAACCTCAGGTCAGACTAACAACTTAAATTCTCATAAGCAAAATAAGAAAAGTGAATATGAAAATAAAGTGAAATATGACAACCATTTGTACCCTTAGCCAAACTCAACATACTAAGAATTTTTATTTTCTAATTTTTATGGTATTTTTGTCATAATGATGCATGCATGAATAATCCTAATAGTAGCAAAACATGATGCATGCATAAAAAATAAAATGCATAAATAAATAAAAAATGCATGATAATGTATCAATTCTAGGATAAAAGATAATGCAAGATATTCCTAGAATGATACATATAAAGCCATCTATCCTAATGATAACATGCCACTAGATTTTCTAAGATACACATGTTTTTGAAAATCTGATGGTTTTGTAGAGATGTCTGTCGATTGAGAATCTGTGGATATATACTCAAGACCTTTCTCAGAATTAAAGTCACGCACTCTACATACAGTATGAGTAACCAAACAATGTAATTCATCTTTCCTAACCCATACTTGTTTAATTTTCGATGCTCTATTTGCCAGCCTAGAAAACCTCTTTACCTCTTCAGTCAACACTGAATTGTTTTTTCAACATTGGGTCCTTTTTGAGTTCTACGCTGCCACTCTGATTTCAATGTTTCTCCTCTTAACTTTTAACACACAGGTCGAATATGACCTTTCACTCCATAGTGATGACAACTGAGATAAGCCTTTGGAAACAATTGATCGAACCGTTATGGAATCTAGAGGTAAAGGGAGGCTTATTCTCAACAGGTTTTCTGACATAAGATTGAGCATTAAGATTCCTATCAGACTTACCTTAAGAAGAACTAGATGCTACCTGAGAAGCCTTAACAAAAGTTGTTTTGGAAACAATGTTATAATTACTCACTCCTTTGAACCCCAACTCCTTTGTATTTTCTGCAGATTTTCTTACACTCAACATGTGATCAAGCTTAAGAGTTCCACTAGAACATCTATGAATAGTTGAGTTAGCATCCTTCAAATCCTTTTCTAAACCTTCAATCCCTATAGATTTCTCACTCAATTCCGATTTTAGAATATTTAATTCCTCATTGAGACCATCTACCCTCTTCAAAGCTTGAGTCCTTTCTTGTTCAGACATGATCAACTCTTTTCTTAAGGATTGTCTCTCCTTATCAACATTTTTTAACTGAGCTATATATATTTGAGAAGACTTTGCTTATATGAATAGACTTTTCATAAAGTTTGTTGTATACATCTTCTTACGAGTCTCCATGATCTTTATTATCCTCAGAATCTTCACCTTCAGACATTGCCCAACTTCCAGCAATTTCACCGACCTCCTTACTTTGAGCAACAAACACGGTGAAATTCTCAGACTCATCAGCCACGTCAGACTCAGCAGAATCACTAGTTGTTCCATCATCTGATCCATCACTCCAAGTAACAACTAGACCTTTTGTTTTTTTCTTCTTATTGGCGCACTCAGCAGCTATGTGACTAAACCCTTGACACTCAAAACATTGAGGTTTCTTCTTTTTAGAATCAATCTTGTCATTCTGATTTTAAACCTTTTTATTTTTAAAATCATATGATTTATCTCCAAAATTTTGTCCTTTAATCAATTCTTTACCATGAGAACATTTTAAAAAATTATGAAACTACTTCATGATCATGTTAATCTATCTTGGATTACTCTCACCCTCTTTATCAGACTCACTAGGATCCTCGTTAGTGGTTTTAAAAGCTATGCTTTTCTGTTTTGTTCCGCTAGACTTCTTAGAGGATTGAGCACATATCTTCATCTCATATGATTTTAAATTTCCACCCAACTCTTCAAGTTTAATCTCCTTGAAACTCATGATTTTCGATATGACAGTAACCTTAGACCGAAAACATTCAGGTAGAGACCTAAGAATTTTCTTCACTATGGTACTCTCGGAAATGGGCTCTCCTAGATTGTGACAACTTGTTACTATGTCAGTTAATCTAGTCTCAAAGTCACCAAAAACCTCATCCCCCTCCATCCTAAGCTGTTTAAATTTAGAAGTTAGAATTTGGAGTTTCGATTGCTTAACTTTTGAAGTTCCTTCATGAGTTACATGGAAAATATTCCAAGTTTCTTTGGCAATTTCACATATGAAAATTCTCTTAAACTCACTAGCAGTCACATCATTGTACAATGCATTCAAAGATTTTGAATTCCAACTAGCACTATTTGTCTTAGTAGTAGTCCACTCACTTGACTGTTTTACCCTAGATTCATTAGTAACAAAACTTTCATAGTGGGAGGTGAGTATGTTACCTCTATGATAAACCAAGCTCTCTCATCTAGCGATTTCAAAAAAGCTCTCATTCTTGTTTTCCAATACGTGTAATTTGATCCATCAAACAATGGGGACCTAGATACGGATCCTCCTTCATGAGGTAAATCCATCGTCTAAGTTCAGAATCTAACCCAAGATAGTTAACCAAAAACTGGGCAACCACCATCTGATACCAATTGAAATTACCTAGATAATCAATGAAAATATCCTAGAGGGGGGCTGAATAGGCTTTTTGTGGATTTATTAACAAATTAATAATAAATTGTAGAAAAGTCAATTTTAATCCAATTCTTTATCAAGATAAATCATGCAAAGAATAATCTAAGTGCAGAAAATAAAGCAATAGAGACACGATTTTTTTACGTGGAAAAACTTGGAAAGACTCCAAGTAAAAACCATGGATATGCTCTCGTTTTGATGCACTATGAATCAAAGATTACACAAACTCTATGAAGCTTTAGACTTACAAAGCCCTCAAAATCTGCCTTTCTCCACTCGACATCTAACGAACTTGAATCACTCGTGCTCCATGAAGCTCTCGCTCCGCTCTGTACTCTGACGACTCTACTTCTCAACGGATCAATGAAGTACGAAGCCTACTGCTCCGATCTCCACACTTAGATGGCTACGTTTCTCAAACGGATCAAAGAAACTACATTGTAATCAATGGTGTGTAGATTTTTTAGAATCAATGTCATTCAATCGTGCATAAGATCGTCGTTGTAGAAGCATAATGGAATAAACCCTAACACAAGAGAGAACTTTTTGCTTGAAGTGACGGCTTTGGAAAATAACATTTTCGCTCTCCGGGAAACATTTTTACTCAATACACTCACTTTTGCACTTTACTTGTATTCTTCACTACTTCAATGCTTGATTTTGCCTTCATCGAAGCTTGTAGTTATCATTGAAACCAAAATGACCTATCTAACACTCAACATGGTTATTGTCTAGAACATGCCATAAATAAACAATACTCAAAAGTGTTCTTACACTTTTCTAAGAAACCCTTTCAGATATATGGTTTTACTACCCTCTTCCCTATATGGTTGAATTAATATTTGAGCACCGTGTTTGCAGTTTGCTTTTTGAGCCTATAGTTGGTTTAAAATTTTAAAATCATTGAAAATTCTCTCTTTCACTCTTCCTTTGGTTCAAAAAGTTTTTAGTTTCCATTTGATGATGTGATTTGTTTTCATTTTCTCGAAATTTGGTTAATTTTTAACTTCCGTAAAAATATTTATTTCGATGAAGAGGGTTTCGTTTCATTTTGATGGAAGTGTTTATAGCATGAATTTGATTTTAGGGTTGGATACGTTAATGTAGGGAATTAAATGATTTTTCTTGATATATTTCATATTTTTTGAGTTCCTCAAAGAGTACAAAATTAAATTTTAGCAAGAAATTTTCATTCCCTTTTAAGACTTGTTTATTTCCCATTATATTTCAGTCAAGGCCGGATCGAGGAGTTCCTGAAACTGACAATTTTATTTATATAATAAAATCTATAGAGATATGTAACTAGCTAAACTTTGCCTATTTGTGTCAATAAAAAAGTAAAATTGTCTAATATTTAATCTTTATCCATAAAGAAAAGGAGAAAAATAAAAATGCAAAATTTATTAAAGAAACCGAGTTTGAAAATTTTTCTAAGAATAAAAATCACATATTATAGACTCTGAACTAAGTGTTCGAGCAATTTACTTTTCAATACTGATATCCAAGTATAATGTAATAAACTCGTCTTCCACTTTGTTACTAAGTTTAGTTTTGACAAGTTCTATCGTGAATAATGTCATTTAGGTACTAATCTGATTAAGTTTTCTACTAAACTCAAAAAGATCTATCAAATGAATATTTTAATAGTTTGAACATGTTTTAATTTTTCACTTAACGCTTCAAAGAACATTTTTTAAATCTATTTATAATTTTTTAAAAAAAATTATTGGACCACAAAATTTATTAACTTGTTTTTGATAAGGCAATTAACCCCCATTTGCCCACCCCTTATTCCGGTATAATGGAATCTCCTGATATTATATTTGGTATGCAGGAATGGAATATCCATTCCATCAATTTCTTTGTTTGGTGCAATATTTTGAATGAGATTGACTATTCTCAGTGAGTGAAAATTCATTTCTTTTCATTCTTTGGAATGAAAATGCTTTTCATCAGTAGACCAATGGCATGGTCATTCCATTATTTAAAAAATTCTTTTAAAATATAAAATTACCAAACAACCTTCGCATAATTGGAATAAACATACCACCACCGCTGTTGTCATCGCCTTTCACTTCCTCCACCTCCACCACCACCACCACCACCTTCCTCCACCGTCCTCCACCACTTCTACCTTCTTTACCTTCTACTACCACCTCCACTTCCACCTCCATTGCTTTCTTCCACCACCACCATCATCTCCATTTACCTTCACCACCATTTCTACTTCTATTGTCTTCTACCAACACATCACCACCACCATCATCACCACTGCCCCTCCTCCGCCATCACCACCACTATTAGTCCCTAATTAACCCTAAAGGTGGGGTGGGGGCCTCTTCCACCACCCTAGATTGGATCAAATCTCTCAAAGAAGGAATCAAATGATTAGCACAAGAGAGATTGAATCACAAGCAACAAATGGCTTCAATAAATGAATATGATTGAAGGATGGAAGCTCAAGCTATGACTTTAAAGGTTGTCTTATACAATTAATGAGAGTGGATAAAAGTTGAAGAGAAAGAATATATATTTAAAATCTCAACATACACGCGTAAGTGTGTATGTATAGATACTCAAGGTTAGATACGAGAGAGTGAAAATGAGAGTGGTGGTAGGTGGTGGCATTAAATGTGTCCTAGCAGCTATTACAGGTCAAACCAATTAACTGCTTTGCATTTTCAGTGGACTAAAATGTTTTAGTCTAGTGCCACTAGCCACCAGTTGACTGCAACATGCTTTTTCAGAATATGCAAATGATCACTAGACTTACTAGTCAACTCAAAGATACCATCAACCGACTCAAATAATTTTTAATTTTGAAGCTTAACTATTTGGTCCCATCAGTTGATTGCTCTGAGGAGTCAACTGATGTTTCACTCGACTGGTGTACTTGAGGCACTTGACTCGTACACCTAGTCCTTAAAATATATGTCAATTTTGGTCATTTTTAGTTCGATTTTGACACTTTAGCTTAGACTAGGATTTCAAGACATAATATTCCTTTTTGAAATTGTCACACACTATCCTATCTACCCCAAGTATCGAGTCTTTAAACTTCAAAATTTTTTGGGATGAACTTTGACCACTTTGCACAATTTTGTTTATGTAATAAAATCTGCACAGATATGTAACTAGCTAAACCTTGGCCTATTTGTGTAAATAAAAAAGTAAAAGTTGTCCTTTATTTAATCATTACCCAAAAGAAAGGAAGAAAAAAAAATAATACAAAGTTTATTAAAGATACTGAGTTCGACAATTTTTCTAAGAATCATTAGGCCAACAACTACCATCATCGCTACCGCTACCATCATCACTTTCAACTAACATTACATCTATTTTCTACCACCACTATTTTCATTATACTTCACTATTTTGTTTTTCAAAATTATTATAAATTAGTAATAAATTATTAGGATAATGTATTTATTACTAAAAGGGGTATTTTTGGACAATTATATTTTCAAGTTCATTCCATTCCTAATGTGTTTTCTTTTGCAACAAAATAATAGAATGAGAATGGAAACTCCATTCAATACTCATTCTCATTCCATTCTCACTTACATTCCATTTCATTTATGCGTACCAAACGTATTCTTAATGTCATTGGAAGAAGAAAAAAAGAGAGTCGTTGAGAGTAAAAGGTGAGCGACATAATAAATTGTTCCTCTTACTATTTTTCAAAATAACGTTTCTTAATGACAAAATAAATATAAAAATATTATTGTGAACCTGTTGTCGCTAAAAAAGTTATGGTAAAATGCGGGCGTGCCAGATTCCCAGAAGATTCAAGTGATTGCAAAGAACAACAAGTATTCTTTTTCTTGGAAGATATGACTAGGCGATTGTGTAGGAGAAAAAATACTAAACTCCTAGCAAGGTTCTTTTTATGGCTTAGTAAAAAGGACCTTTCAGTGTCAAAGTTACAAAAAGAGAAATGAAATTGAGAGTGCAAATTGGCATAAATGTATTTAAGCTGGAAGAAACGCAAATGGAAGAAAGTAAATTGTTGCGTGAAGATAAATGACTGGAAGAAAGTAAACTCCTAGAATTTGAGTGCTGAAAGATAAATGACTGGAAAAAAGTAAACTGCTAAATTTTGAATTATGGAAGATACGTAAATGACAGAATTGAAAGTGCACAAAGTAAATTACATGAATTTAAAGTGCATGAAGGTAAAGGAATTGAGAAGAAATTACTTGTATTGAAATTATTAGAATTGAAATACAAGGAATTGAAAAGACATGGTATTGTAAATGACAATTGAAGGAAATTACATTGTTGAAAGTTTGTGATGTGCCTTGGATGGGGGGGAAGGGGGGGGGGGACTTTAAATTTACATAAAGTGTTCTAATTATAGCCTTAGTGTGCATGTGTGTGTAGTTTTCAAACTTACTCCAAGTGCACCAAGTATCCTTGAAACTAGCCATTTTCTTTTCTTAATTATCTCAGATTTTGCAATGTGTCGGTAGAAGTTACATCTTCCATTGGTGGTTACAACTTCCATCTTCCAGCTATCTTTATTCCGCACTGCCACGTGTCCCAAGCCCACGTTCATCCACATAACTTCAGTAACCGTTGTCTTCCATGTCATCAATAACTGTGAAGCCCAAGTTCTTCCACATAGCTTCAACAACCACCATTTTCCTGGTCATTAGAAACTGCTTTCTTCTAATTAACTTCAGTAGCCGCCATCTTCCAGGTTATTAGAAACCGCTTCTTCCAAGTAACTTTAGTAGTCGCCTTCTTCCAGGTTATCAGAAACTGCTTTCTTCCACGTAACTTCCATAATTGCCATCTTCCATCTTCTAGGTCATCAGGAACCGCTGGTATGAATTGTTTAGCCGGATGGTTAATTAGGAAGGTTGAATGAACATTTGTTGCCCCCCGGGTACCACTAGACGTGTTACATCAGGAAGAAATGGTGGATTATCTATTCCGCGGTGATTGTTACCCCCTGAGTTTGGAATGTCTCTTCCTAGAAGATTAAGAGGGCATAACTGTGGATGGGTTGGTGGTATTAATGGTTGAGGTATCGGCTGGGATGCCGATTTCATAATTATAAAAGATGGCCACAATTAAGAAAGAGACTCCTTAAGAGCGTCCAACCTTGCACTCAATCTGTTCACTTCTTCCCAAATTTGTGGTTGAGACATTGATGCATCAGAGAACATGACTATCTCTAGTATTGTACTCAATTCCTATGTCATGATGACAACCTTGACACGGTCCCACCGGGCATGCCAATTATGTTGTCGCTCAAAAATTTATGGTAGAATGCGGGCGTGCCAGATTCCCGGAAGAATCAAGTGATTGTAAAGAACAACAAGTATATTTTTTCTTGGAAGATATGACCAGGTGATTGAGTAGGAGAAGAAATATTAAACTCCTAGAAAGGTTCTTTTTATGCCCTAGTAAAAAGGACCTTTTAGTGTCAAAGTTGAAAAAAGAGAAACAAAATTGAGAGCGCAAGTTGGAAAAAATGTATTTAAGCTGGAAGAAACCCAAATGGAAGAAAGTAAATTATTGCTGGAATTTAAGTGCTAAAGATAAATGATTGAAAGAAAGTAAACTCCTGGAATTTGAGTGCTGGAAGATAAAGGAATGGAAGAATGTAAACTGCTGCAATTTGAATGCTGGAAGATACGTAAATGGCAGAACTGAAAGTGTACAAAGTAAAATACATGCATTTAAAGTGCATGAAGGTAAATGAATTGAAAAGAAATTACTTGTATTGAAATACAAGGAATTGAAATGACATGATGAAGTAAATGACAATTTTAGGAAATTGCATTGTTGAGAGTTTGTATCGTGCCTTGGGGGGTTTTAAAGTTACATCAAGTGTTCTATTTATAGCCTTAGTGTGCATGTGTGTGTAGTTTTCATCCTTGCTCCAAGTGTGCCAAACTACCCACTTGTTTCCTTAATTATCTCAGATTCTGCTATGTGTCGGTAGAAGTTACATCTTCCATTGACGGATACAACTGCCATCTTCCAGTTGTCTTTCTTCTGCACTGCAACGTGTCTCAAACCCATGTTATACCACGTAACTTCAGTAACCGCCATCTTCCAGTTGTCTTTCTTCTGCACTGCAACGTGTCTCAAACCCATGTTATACCACGTAACTTCAGTAACCGCCATCTTCCACGTCATTAGTAACTTCCAAGCCCACGTTCTTCCATGTATCTACAGTAACCACCGTCTTCCAGGTCATCAATAACTGTTTTCTTCCACTTAGCTTCAGTAACCGCCATATTCCAAGTCATCAGAAATTGAATCTTCGAAGTAACTTTAGCAGTCGCCTTCTTCTAGGTCATCAGAAACCGCTTTCTTCCACGTAACTTCCACAACTGCCATCTTCCTTCTTCCAGGTCATCAGGAACCGCTGGTATGAAAAATTTGGTTGTCGACATAACCATCGTTAATATGCAATTCGATCGTTATGCCCTTAAGTAAAGTGTTATGTTTGGGAGTCTGAATCAAAATATTTAAATTTAAATAAGAAAAATTTAGTTTTAATAAATTATTTTTTGTTCAAAATTTATATTTGACGCGTTAATTCAGTAATTTGAGCACTATTTCTTATTTAATAAGTATAAAATATTTGAACATCCATATAGGATATCAAGTAGTTGTTTTCACCTTCAATTACAAATATAAAATAAAATGATTTGTTGGCAATGGTTCTCTCTACAAACTTAAGACCCAATAAATGCTCAAATGTAAAAGTAGTGTACTGGCAACACCTTGTATACTAGTTACATAGATATACCCATGTATATATATATAGATGTCAAGTTAGTCAAAGCGTCCCAAGGAAATTTCCCCACTTCTATAATCTAGTAACCTTATATATATATATATACGTATAGCTATATATATGTCAAGCTGTGAGAGTTGTCAACTACACATTTTTGCAATTACACCCTGTTTGCACAAAAATGTGGGTATTTTGGTAGATGCGGGCGTGCGAGACTCTGGAAGAGTCAAGAGTACTTTCAAAAGAATGTGCAACTCTCCTTTTGGAAGTGATGGATGAAAATCAAACGATTGTAAATGGATTCTTTTTGCCTTAGTCAAAAGGACTTAAATGTTAAAGTTAAAACAAAAGGAATAAGAAATTGAGAGTGAAAGTTGGCAACAATATATTTAAATTGGAAGAAACGCAAATGGAAGAAACTAAATTGTTGCTAGAATTTAAGTGCTGGAAGATAAATGACTGGAAGAAAGTAAACTGCTGGAAATTGAGTACTGGAAGATACGTAAATAACAGAATTGAAAGTGCACAAAGTAAATTGCATGAATTTAAAGTGCATGAAGGTAAAGGAATTGAAAGAAAAATGACTTGTATTGAAATTACTGGAATTGAAAATACATGATAAAGTGAATGACAATTTAAGGAAATTGCATTGTAATGATTTGTTTTTCCTTGGGGAAGGGGGTGGGGCTTAAAGTTACTTAATGTGTTCTATTTATAGCTTTGGTGTGCATGTGTGTGTAATCTTCAACCTTGCTCCAGTGTGACAAGTGTCCATAAAACTACCCACTTCTTTGCTTAATTATCTCATATTCTGCCATGTATCGGTATAAGTTACATCTTCCATTAGCGGTTACAACTGCCAGCTTCTAGTGTCTTTTTTTTTAGACTGCCACATGTCTGTAGAAGTTACATCTTTCATTGGCGGTTACAACTGCCATCTTCTAGCTGCCTCTCTTTTAGAAAGCCATATGTCGGTAGAAGTTACATCTTCCATTGGCGGTTAAAACTTTCATCTTCCAACTGTCTCTCTTCCAGACTGCCACGTGTCGGTAGAAGTTACATCTTCCATCGGTGGTTACAATTGCCATCTTACACTTCTCTCTCTTCCAGATTGTCACGTGTCCCAAGCCCAAGTTCTTCCACGTAACTTCCATAATCGCCATCTTCCACGTCATCAGTAATTGCCAAGCCTACGCTTTTCCACATAGCTTCAGTAACCGCCATCTTCCAAGTTATTAGGAACTGTCAAGCACACGTTCTTTCATGTAGCTTCAGTGCCGCAATCTTCCAGGTTATTAGAAACCACTTCTTCCAAGTAACTCGAGCAATTGCCACCTTCCAGGTCCTCATAAACCATTTTCTTCCACGTAACTTCCGTAACTGCCATTTTCCATCTTCCATCTTCCAGGTCATCATCCACATAGCTAACTTCAATTCTGCCAAGTGTATGCCACGTGGCTGAATAATAGGCTACCACATGATATGAAAATTTTGGGTATTAACATACTCAATGTTTGCACAAATCTTCTCTACATTTAGTAATTAAAGTGCGGGCGTGCTAGATTCAAGTTGAATCAAAGAGTGAATTCCGAGAAAACTGGAGACTATTTCCTTGGAAGTTGATTATGATCAAGCGATTATTTTTGGGTTCTTTTTGTCTTAGTTAAAATGACCTAAATGTTGAAGTTGTTTAGAAAAGACAGATAAACTAAAAGAACGAATTTTTAAAGAAATTGGAATTGAAAGAAAGCAAATGAATTTAACTAGAACTAAAAGTGCCTAAAAGAAAATGGAATTTAATTGATATTACTTGAAGAGGAATTACAATGTAATGAAACGACATTCAAAGATAAAATTAAAATTGAAAGAATTGGAATGTATTAAGTAATGTTGTGTGTTGCTGGAGGGGGTCAAAATTATCCTAAGTGTTGTATTTTTACTACTACACTTAAGATATTGCAACTATCTCTCAAACATCTTCCCTTGTTCTTCCATTTGTCATTCTCATATCCTATTCATCTTCCATGTGTCACAGTCCTTTTCCACGTTTTCCATGTTCACCGCATTTCTCTCTTCATGCTCTCCACTACTTCCACAATACTCCCTTATTATTTAGGGCTCCTTTTGTATGCTGGTATGTAGCTAATACTCCTTACACGAATCTGACCTTTATTTGGGACAGATTCATTACAATCTTTGAAATTCAAATCCCTATATTCAAGGCCCAATATCCTCACCATTTAGCTTACCAGTCTCCACTCAAACTCCAACTTCTTCAACCTACTATTACTTTATCCATTCAGGCCTAATACCTCTTTGAAACCTTTTACTGGCGTAAGTACCTTTTCTCCCCTTGCGCCATGTGGCTTGCTTTTCTCTTGTCACATGTCACGGAATTTTGTGTACCAACATTTTCTCCCCAAGCTTCCATAGCCTTATGGACTTTTTCTAAACAAGGTTTTGGAAGCATTGAAATTCAAACTCCAATTAAGCTGTCTTATCTCCTTAAAACTTAGAGATTTTTATTAAAAACATCTCCATATCCACTATTACTTGATTATTCTGCCACCAATTCGACTTGTGTTGATCAAGTCTTCAAATAGTCATTACAATTATAAACCCTTATAGCTCCCACCATTTATTGGAACTAAAACCCTCATCATATCTCCAATTTCGAATGACAACAAATCACTCTACCACTTCCTACAGTTCTCTCTTTAGTCTTTTCATATCCTCTCGTTTGAATTCGAATACATATATATCTTTATACACATATATATGCATATACACACACATTTCTGGAGGTGTATATATATGTATCTGTAACTCTCACTTAAACCTTTACCTTCATTTCCCATTACACTAAACATTGCCATTTTTCACCACATAAACCCTAAGTTTCTAATCTTTGTTTCTTAACCTCCAATTATGGCCCCAAAATTTAGGAAAACTAACCCTGATTGTGACCTAATTTCTCATTCCATTCCTTCCACCACAATGGCACGCCAAGTTGAGACAATCGTGAATGACTCAAAGGCTATAATTTCTCAAGCCACCTATATATTTGCTTCTGATCAACAAAAAGCCCCGGGTCCTACTTTTGTTGAGGTGCCTCCTCCCTCACTCAACCCATTCTACCTGATGGCAGAGAAACAACTTTTCTACATGAGAAAAATTCCTCCATAAGCCAATGGTGAGCTTCCCCAATTCTATTTCAAAGCCTGGCCTACCGCCATGGGGAGTTGGTTTTATGGGTGGATAGGGTATCACAGGTGAAGGGTGAACTCTGGAAGGCCTTGGGTATCTTCGATGCCATTCATCTAAGTAAGATCACTCCACTTCATGATAAGTCTTTAATTTTTGCTTGCTTATTTTTCTGGAGTCCCACCAACAACTCTTTCCATTTAAACTCTGGCATGATTTCCCAACCTATAAAATATATATGTCATCTCACTAGCCTCAAACCCTTTAGGTTAGAGGCCAATTGTTTACTCCTTGAGGAGGATTTTGATTATCCTCCAAAGCCATCTGGATCCAAATACTATATTTCAGCTTCTCCCCAATTCATGTCCCATTATAGAAAGAAATCAGACAAACCAGTTTAAAATTACCTAGATGATCAATGAAATAGCCTAGAGGGGGGGGGGGTGAATAGGCTTTTTAATGGATTTATTGACAAATTAAAATTAATTGCAGGAAAGTCAATTTTAATCCAATTTTTTATCACAATAAAACATGTAAAGATTAATCTAAGTGCAGAAAATAAAGCAATAGAGACACACGATATTTTTACGTAGAAAACCTTGGAAAGATTCCAAGTAAAAATCACGGATATGCTCGGGTATCGAAGCACTATGAATCAAAAGATATACAGACTCTATGAAGCTTTAGACTTACAAATCCCTTTAGATCTACCTTTCTCCACTCGACCTCTGACAACCTTGAATCACTCGCGCTCCACGAAGCTCTTGCTCTGCTCCGTACTTTGACGGCTCCGCTTCTCAACGGATCAATGAACCACAAAGCCTTCTATTCTGATTTCCGCACTTAGACGACTCCATTTCTCAAACAGATCTAAGCAACCACTTTGCACAAGGTGGTGTGTAGATTTTTCAGATTCTAGGTCATTTAATTGTGCATAAGATCATCGATATAGAAACCCAATTGAACCAACCCTAAATAAGAGAGAACTAGAAGATATAGAATCACTCAATGATTTTTTCTCTCTATCTATATCTGTAGAAGATTATGAATCTGTAGAAGAACTGTAGAGATCTCACCAAAAAGCCCTCTCAAATCTGTAAAGACTCTTCCTATTTATAGAGAGAACTAAAGGAAACCCTAGGTTTACTATTTCTCGTAATTTCACTTCAAACTCAGCAAAACCCTTTGATCTGGACTCCAATATGTATATATCACGTATATCAATGTTCAGAGTTGTAACCACATCAAGAGAAATCAAATCGGGGTCAAAATATTAATTTCATAACTTTAACTTGCAGCCCAAACTACGCACGACCCATAGAGGAACTACACGCGTTGCGTAATCCTAGGTTACGTGTAGCGCGCAAACCTTCCTACGGGTGGCGCATAGGCCCAATTTGGTTGTCCGTAGATGGTCCGTCAAAATAACATTTTCTAGCCACTTTTAGCTACTGGATCCGCAAGTAGTGCGTAACATTTTTCATAGAAACCACTTTTCTTGGGAATAACACTGTTTGAACCCCCTCGACTCCGTTGGAATGTTTCTGAAAGTTTTAGCTTCAAAAAAATGTTGTTTATGCCTTCCGGAATGCATTTTTCGCTCAAACTTGCTCCTTTATTTATTTTGTATTTTCCACATCCTTTAAGCTTGATTTGAATTTGACGAAGCTTGTTGATGCATTTACATGACCAGTTTAATTTTTCTAAACCTACCCGCCTTCATAATTCACTCAACATGGTTATTTTCTAGAATATGCCATTAATAAACAATAGTAACAAATGTTCTTACAATCTTCCCCTTGGCATTTATGAGATAAAGCTATGTTTTACAAAGCCTCACGAATAACAACATAATTTCTATACCTATTACTTATGAAAACACAACAACAAACATAGACTTAGAATATCAGTTTGCCCTCATAACGATCTTCCAATCCTGTAACCATAACACTAAACAATATACCATGAAAAGAAGGTGTGGAAAATTGATATAAATCAATATAATGATCATACGAAAATAATAACAACAATGAAAACACAATGATCATCAGTATAAACCTACTCCTTCTCCCACTGAAAATAAACTCCCCTTCAATTAAAAACTTCTCCCTCTTAACCAAACAATCTCTCCCCTTTACTTAATACTTCTCCCGCTTTTTGTCATTGAAATGACAAGCAAAAATATAACACTCAAAGCATAGGGAAAGCCTCAAAATGAAAACATAGGAAAAAATCACAGAGGAGACTCTAGAGAATGTAAGCCAAGCACTAAATAATAAGATAAATAACTCTATAAGATTATATCTAGATTCTCGAGAAACATAAATCTCTACAATGCATGAATGCAAAATACAAAAAAAAAAGTTTGTTCTTAGAAACATGTGAGACAATGAGTTAATCATTAATACATCATATTCTCATATTTGACCTAGCTATTATACACATGATAGTGAAGAAAATTATCACAGTACCTTGTAGATATAAACAGTCAGAAGACAAGCTTTACATAACATTTGCATATATGAAAAATATTCAGGTGCAAGCAAACAACTAATATGAAAGCGATACGTATTACTTCTAATAATCTCCTCACTAATCATGATGATACTTCAGTCCAAAACCTAAGCTAGAATTCAAATCATTAACTCGGACCTTATTGCTAATTAAGGAAACACAATTTAATATTTCCACCTTTTCACCATATCCCTTTTTATCTTTTTAAACTGAAAACTTTCCAGTGAGGATTTTTAATCCTAACCAACTGGGCCCAAACTTCTTCCATGGGATTTATGCTCATTAGTATTCTCCCTTTTTTACGCAAACACTCAATGCTTACTGAGGCAAGAGCACCGGTTACTCAAATCGAAGAGCTACTTTTGCATTTCTATATTTTAAACATCTCATTCTTTTCTCTTTTCAATATCACCATAACATTCATAAGCATGCAAAAGGTATTTCAATGCATTGATCAATCTAGCATAGCTCATGAACCAACATATCACTTCAGATTAGATGAGAAAGACTAAAAGTTTCAACAAATATTACACTTATCTCCAAAGTAAAACAAGCACCCAACGTTAATGACTTCTAAAAATAGTACTTAAACATGTCAAGTGAACAACTCATACCCTTAGGTCAGACTGACATCTCCAATTCTCATAAGCATAATAAGAAAAGTAAATATGAGAATAAAGTAAAATATGGCAACCATTTGTACCCTTAGCCAAGTTCATCATGCAAAATTGTTTTTAAATTTTTTTATCATAATGATGCATGCATGAATAATCATATTATTAGCAAAACATGATGCATGCAAGATATTCCTAGAATGATACATATGAAGACATCTATCCTAATGAAAACATGCCACTAGATTTTCTAAGATGCACATGCTTTTGAAAATCTAATGGGTTTGTAGAGATGTCTGTTAATTTAGAATCTGTGGATATATACTCAAGACATTTCTCAGAATTAGAGTCATGCGTTCTACATGAAGTATGAGCAACCAAACAATGTAATTCATCTTTCCTAACCCACGCTTGTTTAATTTTTGGTGCTCAATTTTTCAGCCTAAAACACCTCTTAACCTCTTCACTTAACAACCAAATATGATTTTCAACATTTTGTCCTTTTTGAGTTCTACACTTCCACTCTGATTTCAATGTTTCTCCTCTTAACTTTGAATAAACGAGTCGAATGTGACCTTTAACTCCACAATGATGAAAAACAGGGATAAACCTTTGAAAACCATTTTTCGAACCCTTCTTTAATCTAGAGGTAAAGGGAGGCTTACTCTCAACTTGTTTTCTGACACAAGATTGAGCATTAAGATTACTATCAAACTTACTTTGAGAAGAACTAGAAGCTTCTTGGGAACGCCTTACAAAGGTTGTTTTATAAACAATGTTTAAATCACTCAATGTTCCTTTGAATCCCAACCCCTTTGTATTTCCTACAGATTTTCCCACACTCAACATATGATTCAGCTTAAGAGTTCCATTAGATCATTTATGAATAGTTGAGTTAGCATCCCACATTTCCTTTTATAAACTCTCAATCCTTGTAGATTTTTCACTCAATTCCAATTTTAGAATTTTCAATTCCTCATTGAAACCATCTACCTAAAGTCTGAGCCCTTTCTTGTTCAGACTTGATCAATTCTTCTCTTAAGGAATTTCTCTCCTTATCAACATTTTTAAATTGAACTATATATTTTGAGAATACTTTTCTCATATGAATAGAATTTTCGTAAAGTTTATTGTTAGCATCTTCATACGAGTCACCACGATCTTCATTATCGTCAGAATCATCATCCTTAAACACTGCCCAACTTACAACAATTTCCTCAACTTCCTTACTTTGTGCAGCAAACATGGTGAAATTCTCAGACTCATCAGCCACGTCAGACTCGGTAGAGTCACTAGCTATTCCATCATCTGATCAATCACTCCAAGTAACAACTAGACCTTTTGTCCTTTTTTTCTTATTAGCACACTTAGCAGCTATATGATCGAACCCTTGAAACTCAAAATATTGAGGTTTCTTCTTTTTAGGGTCAATCTTGTCACTCTGATTAAGGACCATTATATTTTTAGATTCATATAATTTATCTCCAAATTTTTATCCTTTAATCAATTCTTGACCAAGAAAAGATTTTCAAAAGTTATGAAACTACTTCATGATCATGTCAATCTGTCTTGGTCTACTCTCACCCTCCTCATCAGACTCACTAGGATCCTTCTTATTGGTTTTAAAAGCTATCTTATTTTATTCCACTCAACTTCTTAGAGGATTGAGCACACATCTCCATCTTATAAGATTTTAGATTTCCTGCTAATTCTTCAAGCTTAATTTCTTCAAAACTCATGATTTCAGATATGACAGTAACCTTAGAAAAAACGTTCAAGTAGAGACGTTAGAATTTTCTTCACCATGGTAGTCTCGGAAATGGACTCTCATAGATTTTGACAACTAGTTACTATGTTAATTAATTTAGCCTCAAAGTCACAAAAAACTTCATCATCGTCCATCTTAATCTGTTCATATTTTGAATTTATAATTTGGAGTTTCGATTGCTTAACTTTTGAAGTTCCTTCATGAGTTACTTGGAGAATATCCAAGCTTCTTTGGCAATTTTGCATGTATCAATTCTCTTAAATTCACTCTTAGTCATAACAGTGTACAATGCATTCAAAGCTTTGGAACTTCAACTAACACTATTTGTCTCAGCAGTGGTTCACTCACTTGACGGTTTTACCCTAGATTCATTAGTAACAACATCTTTCATAGTGGGTGGTGAGTATCCTACCTCAATGGCAAGCCAAGCTCTCTCATCTAGCGATTTCAAAAACGCTCTCATTCTCGCTTTCCAATACGTGTAATTAGAGCCATCAAACAAAGGGAACCCAGGTACAGAACCTCCTTCTCGAGGTACATCCATCATCTAAGTTCAAGATCTAACGTAGGTAGTTAACCTAAAATGGGGCAACCACGCTCTGATACCAATTCAAATTACCTAGACGATCAATGAAAATAGCCTAGAGGAGGTGAATAGGATTTTTGTGGATTTATTGACAAATTAAAATTAATTACAAAAAAGTTAATTTTAATCTAATTCTCTATCATGATAAAACATGCAAAGATTAATCTAAGTGCAGAAAATAAAGGAATAGAGACACGATATTTTTACGTAAAAAACTTTGTAAAGACTCCAAGTTAAAACCACGGATACGCTCGCGTATCGATGCACTATGAATCAAGAGATATACAAACTCTATGAAGCTTTAGAGTTACAAATCCCTCTAGATCTTCCTTTTTCCACTCAACGTTTGACAACCTTGAATCACTCGCGCTCCACGAAGATCTCGCTCCTCTTCGTACTCTAACTGCTCTTCTCAACGGATCAATGAACCACGAAGCCTTCTGCTCTGATTTTCGCACTCAGAAGACTCCATTTCTCAAACGGATCTAAGCAACCACTTTGCACAAGGTGGTTTGTAGTTTTTTCAAAATCTAGATCATTCAATTTTGCATAAGATCATCGATGTAAAAGCACAATTGAGCCAACCCTAAACAAGAGAGAACTAGAAGATATAGAATCACTCGATGATTTTCTCTCTCTATCTATCTCTGTAGAAGAACTGCAGAGATCTCACCAAAAAGCCCTTTCAAATCTGTAGAGACTCCTCCTATTTATAGAGAAAACTGAAGGAAACCCTATGTTTACCCTTTCTCATAATTTCACATCAAACTCAGCAAATCCCTTTGATCTGGACTCCAATATGTATATATCACGTATATCAATGTTCAGAGTCGCAACTGCATCAAGAGAAATCAAATCGGGGTCAAAATATTAATTTCACAACTTTAACTTGCAGCCTTAACTATGTGTGGCCCGTAGAGGAACTACGTGCGCCACATAGTCCTAGGCTATGTGCGGCGAGTAGGCCTTCCTATGGGTGCATGTAGGCCCAATTTGGTGGTCCGTAGATGGTCCGTCAAAATAACATTTTCTAACCACTTTTAGCTATTGGGTCCGCAGGTGGTGCGTAAAATTTTTCTTGGAAACCACTTTTCTTGGGAATAGCACTATTTGAACCCCCTCAACTTCGTTGGAAAGTTTCTAGAAGTTTCAGCTTCAAAAAATGTCATTTATGCCCTCCAGAATGCATTTTTCGCTCAAACTTGCTCCTTCATTCCTCTTGTATTTTCCATATCCTTTAAGGTTGATTTGAATTTGACGAAGCTTGTTAATGCCTTTGCATGACCACTACAATTTTCCTAAACCTACCCGACTTCATAATTAATTCAACATGGTTATTGTCTAGAACATGCTATTAATAAACAATACTAACAAATGTTCTTACATAATTGAAAATAAGGAACATATTTCCTTGCTCATTGTATGACTTAATAAATATCTTCTATGTGTACCCTCAACCCATGTCACAAAGAGTTCACCAATTTATCCATTGCCCTGTCTAAAGGCACCCAGATTGACATGGCCTCTTTCTTTTTGTCCTATCTCTATAGAAGCTAAATGATATGGTTCTGTCTGATTTGTCTAGAACTGGAGGCCCCTGGTGGCTTCTCCAAGTTTGGCTTCAAATGTATTTCCCCGAGTTAAGCCCAAAAGTGAAAATTTCCTCTAAAGACCATTTAGTCACTTTTAGTTATTTCGCTTCCAATCCTAAGGCCGAATCTTTTAAAGATTGCTTCTGTTTTTTCTATGATGATTGCCAATCTAGGACTACAGGACAATTTCTTCCTTTTTCCAACTATCCACAGACCCCTGAATGGCTACTTCCACCTAAGGATGATACTGATCCACCTTCGGATGAATTCTCTTCTTTAATGGCTCATTTTCTAATTTGTAGAGATTTGCACTATGGGGGTTAGCCCCATAAGTTCCGAAAACAGCAAATATGGTTTGGAGTTCTAAAACCCCACACAATTTGGATTAACACAAATGATCCCATTCTCTCATTTCCAACCATTCAATTACCATTTTTGCCAGCGGGTGAAGTTTATTGATGATGAGGCAATTCGTGATGTTAGTAGAAAGTTCCAATAGTTGAGAGAGGTTTTTGTTTTTTTCCCCTTTAAATTCCATCTTGACGCAAGCCAAACCTTTGAATTTTGGTGGGAAGCATATGTGACAAAAATCAGACTGATAAAAGGATCAACATTAGTGTGGTAGCATAAAAACTCCTTCAAGTTTGTATCTCTTACCTTCCATGGTGATGTCCCTTTACCAACAATTCTACCTTCCAAGAAACCAAAGAAATCGTCTTCGAAGGCTACCTCAAAGGCCTCTTCCCAAGCCCCATCTCAAGCAGATAAGCAAGATCCAAAAGAATCCTCCTCTCAAAGTGGTAAGCATCCATTCCCCTTTTCCAACAAGTTTTATTTTCTAAACTTCTTTCATGTGTACTTCTTTTCTTTCAAAAAAATGGAATGATTCTGTTCCACAAATGGTTGCTAACATTGATCTTCCCAAACTTTACCTTGATCCCCAAAAATACCTTGCTGAAATAGTGAGGAAAGCTGCTACAAAGTACTTGTTGTTCAAAGAGAAGTGGTCGCTGAAAGTGCGGAGAAGAGGCTGTGGCAGCAAGAACCAGGGTATCTTCCATATATATGTTTTTGTTGTTTTATTATTTATTCCTCCAACTCATCTAACTGTCTGACTCTATTGTAGCAGGGTAAACGCCAATCAAGCGAGAGAACTTCTCAATGGCAACTGGGCAAAAGAGCTTCTCAGATTCTCCATGGCACCACCATTGAAGTCCCTAGTGATTCAGAGGTGCAAAAATCACCCCTTAAGAAAAAAAAGAAAGATGTGGCAGAGAGCACCCCAACTAAGAAAGAAAGCACCACCAAAGGCAGTAAAACCAACACCCCTAACTCTTAGTCACACCAGGAAAGTACAAAGGAAACTAGCACATCCCATGATAAGAAATTGAAAGGAAAAGTTTACGAAGAAAGAATGGAAGACACTGAAAGCACTAAGTAAATTGAAAGTGATGATGGTGAAAGAGTAGAAGAAACAGAAGAAGAATCTCCTAAGGAAGAAATTGCAGACAAAAAAGGAAGAGCTATAGCAACAACAAAGAAAGTTAAGAAGGAAAAGGTTCAGCAAATGGATGAGGAAGAGAATTCTGCCAAGGTAGAGTTTTATCACTTCCCCCTGTAATCCTTTTCCTTAATTTATTTTGAAACTTTCCCCTTTCTTTTCAAGAATCCTCCCCTATGGAAGGCACCCAAGTTCATGACCCTTCAGTAATGCAAGCTCCTTCTTCCTTAAAGAAAAAGGCACCAAGTCAACAAGCACCAGTTATTGTCAAGGAAAAGGTAATCTTTCTCATAATTCTTTTTCTCACTTCTCTTTTTCTTTGTCAATTTTCCTTGTCTAACTTCTTTGTTTCTTCTAGGTCTCCTCCTTCTCTATTCCCTCCTATGATCTTGATAGATTTTCCAACCTAACCAACTATTTACAGGACCTAGAGAACACATTGGCAGAAGTTATAACCTCTTCCAGCAGTGCCCCTTCCAATACTCCTCCACCTGACTTTGATCTAGTCTAATTGAAACTTACCTTATCAGGTTTGATGCAACACAAAAAGGAAGATATTCCGACCATTGAAAAAGAACTTTCTATGGCCCTGTTTCAGGCAGGAAGTCATCCAGGTTTCTCTGAAGCCTCCAGAATTGTTGTCTTGGAGTTCAAATCTCATCTAAACTCACTTGTGGTAGCTTTCAAATCCTCTAAAGCCGTCAAGAAATTATCCCAGTGAAAGAACCCCAAAGGAATGTAGTGATTGACAAGCCGAAGGAGAAAACTCAAGCCTTCACAGTGGTTGTTGAACAGATCCAAGTCCTTCAAGCTGGAGAAAAAAAATTGAAGGAAGCCCTTGAGGAGAACTTACCTGAGCAGCAGAAACTATTGGAAGAGTCAGAGCAACTTAAAGCTTCCAATGAAGAGCTAAAGAGTTACATGCTTTCTGCAATGCATTCCTGAAAACAAAACAATTATTGCTCGTATGATTTTAAGAATTGTGATACTTGCAATACTCTTTTCCCTTCATTTTACCAGTCGGAGGGATTTTATGGCCGTTTGGAAGTATGATCATCTTGCCAACCATAAGGTGATCAAAGATTTGCTCTATTTTGGTAGAGTCAAAGGTGTAAGTCTTTCCAAAATCGGCTATACCCTTCTTGGTCGAAATAGAAAATGCTTGAGAAATGCTACTTGAAGGTTTTGGTTTGAACAAAATCTCACAAACATAAGGCTTTTTTATGCTAAGTTTTGCTAAGTTGGCTTCCAACTCTTCTTCTTCATCTACTGTAAAAACTTCATAGTTTGGATCTCTATAATAAGTACCTTCGGAAGCATTCTTCTTATCTCTTTCTTTCTTCAGGATAATCTAATATCTAGTTCCACGATCTGCTAATTCAAAGAGATCCCTAAACTCCATACCTTCAAACCTCTTCCTCAGTTCAAATTCCAACCCATTGAGAAAAAGTCTGACATATTTAAACTCTGAAAGATCCAGTCTGCACTTCAATCTTGCCCATCTGAACTTAGAGATGAATTCTTCCATGGACTCAGTTAATAATTGTGAGAGCCTTGACAAATCAACCAAAGTTGCCTCTGGCTCTGATTATAGAACTGTGTGTGGAAGAAGAGCTTCTCCATTTATTGCCAATTTTTGAAATAATTTAGTAGAAGATGGATGTACTAAGTGAAAACTGGTTCAGTCAAGGAATTGGGAAAAAGTCTTAACTTTAACCAAGGGTTTGCTCCTGCTTCACCACATTGTACAATAAATCTACCAACATGCTAAACAGTGGACTAGTTTCCTTATCCTCCAAAGGTCACAAAGTCTAGAACATTGTGTCCTCTAGGAAATTCAATTTCATCAACCACTTTCGGGTAAGGCTTCCTATAAGCAGGCCTACTCAGTATTCTTCCTGCAAGAGCATATTCTTGAGTGATCAGATCGGCCAACTGACCCCTGTCCAAAATTATTGGTTGGGCTTGTTGATTTGCTGAAAGTGGAGGATGGTTAGCATTCTGCCCCCCAGGCACTGCTGAAAGATATGCCTCAGGAAGAAACAAAGGATTTGGATGCCAACGATGATTATTACCCCTCGGGTCTTGAGCATCACGGCCTTGAAGATTCGAAGGGAAAAATGGCTGGTGAAGAGGTTGAAATGGCTGCGGTATGTGGTTAGGTGGTGGATTATTTAGAAATACTTGTGGTAGAGTTGGTTAAGGACACTCCACTAGCCTTGGAACTGGCATGCTAGCTGAAATATTCACACATGGAGGTGTAGACAAGAAGATGGTTTAGGGAATGTTTTGGCATACTGTGGCCGCCACAACAGAAGCGGCCAAATGTGGTAATGTAACGAAAGTGTACACATTTGAACATGGTACTGGCCGAGAAACTAACCCTATGGTGTTGGAAAATGCTTTGAGTTCAGCAATTGATTCTTCCATAGCATCAAACCTTGAATAGATCCCTTCGAATAATTCTTCCAAAGATGATGTTTCGATCAATGAAAATGACTCATCTAATGGTACTGAGACTTCACGCTCTTGTCTAAGGTTTGAACTTTTAGTAAAAACCGGTACTGGAACTTCCTGTTTTTCTTTACTCATCATGGTATTCTTTGCAGACCTTAACCTTGATGGCATATCTTCCAAACTTCAACACGTGTCCTGTTGCGGGCGTGCCACTCAATGTTTGCACAAATCTTCTCCAAATTTAGTAAAGTATGGGTGTGCCAGATTCAAGTTGAATCAAAGAGTGAATTTCGAGAAAACTGAAGACTTTTTCCTTGGAAGCTGATTATGATCAAACGATTGTTTTTGGGTTCTTTTTGCCTTAGTTAAAAGGACTTAAATGTTGAAGTTATTTAGGAAAGAGGGATAAACTAAAGGAATGAATTTTTAAAGAAATTAGAATTGAAATAAAGCAAAGGAATTTAACTATAACTGAAAGTGCCTAAAAGGAAATGGAATTGAACTGATATTACTTGAAGAGGAATTACAATGTAATGAAATGACATTCAAAGATATTGAAAGTGTTGTATTTATACTACACTTAAGATATTGCACTTATCTATCAACCATCTTCCCTTGTTCTGCCATTTGTCATTCTCATTACCTATTCATCTTCCACGTGTCACAAGCCTTTCCCACGTTCTCCATGTTCACCACATTTTTCTCTTCATGTTCTCCACTTCTGCCACAATACTCCCTTATTGTTTAAGGTTCCTTTTGCATGTTGGTATGTAGCTAATACTCCTTACACGAATCTGTCCTTTATTTGGGCCAGATTCATTACAATCTTTGAAATTCTAGGCCCAATATCCTCATCATTTAGCTTACCAGTCTCCACTCAAATTCCAACTTCTTAAAGCTACTATTACTTTATTCATTCAGGCCTAATCCCTCTTTGAAACCTTTTGCTGGCGTAAGTGCCTTTTCTCCCCTTGCGCCATATGGCTTATTTTTCTCTTGTCACATGTCACGGAATTTTGTGTACCAACACACCCAATTTGAAAACATTAACATGATGTATATAAATAAAATAGAGATAGAGTTACGCTAGTATTAAATAAATAAAGGTAACTTCTTCATAAATTATTGCCACCTCTTTAGTAAATAATAACTACAACTACAAATTAAACCTTATTCCATTATTATTATTACTATATTTTTCAGCTCCACTAAATGTGCAAAATATAGTTTAACTAACTCAATAAATTAATAAAATACACAAATCCATAATAGAAAAAATTCAAGATCTTACAATTGGAGTATGAACTATGGATTTAAGGCATGACTGTAGTGAATTCGTGGAATTGAGGTCTGTTCTTAGATAGTTATCAAGGCTCGAATCGTAGACTTGAGGTGTAGTAGTGTGTTATTCATGGATGTGGGTGTTGCATACTTAATGTACGGTCGTGTTTCATTCACGTTTACTTGGGTTAGCGTATCTTATGTAAGGTGGTGGATGGTTTCATGGTATTTATATACATATATATAGTTAGTACATACTTTGTTCCGCCCATTCTTTTGTTTTGCTTACTTAATGTACAGTTGTGGTCATACCACGGTTGAGTGATTTTGCATGCCTAATACATAGATGTGGGCATCCCACGGTTTGTCATTCGTATGCTTAATGCATGGTCGTGGTTATTCCACGAGTTCATGTTTGCATGTCTAGCTTATGGTCTTGATTTGCTCTATCTATCTCCATACACATATTTCCATACTTAGTGTGCGTACTTAGAGTACAATTCTTGTTTGTTTATAATTGCATGTATGAACTTAATGCATCTTCTTTGTTCTAGAAAATCTGCCATTCCAGCAATGGCTAAAACCACTTCTGCCACCACCACAACTGCAAGTATATTTTCTGAATATGCCAGGAAGAGATTTTCTAGACTCAGGGGGCAACCAACAATATTGGAGGCAGAACCAACTACTTCTTCCCTTGGTGCCGTGCAAAAAACACTAAAGTGGCAACAGATGGAAATTTTGTCAACTTTTCTGCCAAATAAATTTTTGCCGCAGGTGCTAAAACGGCCATAAGTAGAAATTCTACAATTCCAGCAATGGCCGAAGTCATATCTGCCACCACCATATCATAAGGCGTTTCCTCCAAAACTACCAGGAAAAGATCTTTTGAAACCCGGGGGGCAACCAACATCATTGATAAAATTCGTTTCTTCTTCCCATGACGGAGCAACAAGCGGCACACGGGGGGCAACAAATGGCCAATCAAATGCCTGTTTGACCATATCACTATTCTTCTACTTAAAATTTTAGAGGCTTTTTGTCTGCCAACTTACAAAGCCTCTAAAATTTGGGGGGCAATGTTGACACCCTAAAAATTCAGTCACTTAGTAACCTATCATAGAGCGGCATGTGGCAGAACTAGAAGAAATGAATCTGCCACCCCTTAGCAATATTTGGTAGAAAACATGTTTTCTGCCAGCCACATGGCATAAAAAATTAATTGGAAGAAGGAACTGCTAATACATGACAGTTATGGAAGAAGTGGTCGCTAACAGTTGTAACTGCTGGACACATGACATAAATTATGATGGCAGAATTGGAAGAAACGAATCTGCTACCCCTCAGCACAACACACAAATTTCAGCTTCCCTTATGTGTCCTTATAACCACCCACTTCTTTGTCAAATTTATGCCACGTGTTCGGTAGTTACAACTTCTGTCGCGCTTTACTTTCTGCCACTTTAATTTCTGCCAACATGCACTTTCAATTCCTTTCCCTTTTTGCAGCCTTAACATTTTAAGTACTTTTCATTAAGACACTAAAAAAACGCAGCTAGGAGTTTCATATTCCTTCTCTTACACAATCGGATGACCACATCACAAAAAGGATACTCGTTGTCTGACACATGGAAGAATAATAGATAATTAAGCACAGAAGTGGGTAGTTTTATGGACACTTGGTACACTCTGGAGCAATGTTGAAGACTACACACATATGCACACTAAGGCTATAAATAGAATACATTATGTAACTTTAATCCCCCCCAAGGAACAACACAAATCATTACAATGGAATTTCCTTAAATTGTCATTTACTTTATCATGTATTTTCAATCTTTATATTTCTCTTCCTGTAATTTCAATATAAGTCATTCATTTTCAATTCATTTACCTTCATGCACTTTAAATTCATGCAATTTACTTTGTGCACTTTCAGTTCTGCGATTTACGTATCCTCCAACACTCAATTTCCAACAGTTTAATTTCTTCCAGTCATTTATCTTCCAACACTTAAATTCCAGCAACAATTTACTTTCTTCCATTTGCGTTTCTTTCAGCTCAAATAAATTTCTACCATTTTTCACTCTCAATTTTTTTATCCCTTTTTTTTCAACTTTAACATTTAAGTCCTTTTGTCTAAGGTAAAAAGAATCCATTTACAATCGCTTGATTTTCATCCATCAACTTAGAAAATAATAGTTGCACATTCTTTTGAAAGTACTCTTGACTATTCCAGAGTATGGCACGCCCGCATCTACCAGAATACCCATTTTTTTGTAAACATTTAGTGGCACGCCCTCGGTGGGACACGTGTTACAGTTTGAAAGATATGCCAGCAATAACCACTATACTGAATCACAATCTTCCACAGGCAAGTATTTATTTTTCAACTCCTTTGGCGAGTCTTCCAATGACTATGCCAATGTCATGGCTTGAGGATCAACCATAACCAACTCTATCTCCGTTTCAAATGTCCCTAGCGCATTTTTCGCCATTTCAGCAGTTGCCTCAGCCATATCTTCCACCTCCATGACTTCAAGCATATCGTCCGAAATTGAAGACTATACACACATGCACACTAAGACTATAAATATAACACATTATGTAACTTTAATCCCCCCCCCCCCCCAAGGAAGAAAACAAATCATTAGAATACAATTTTCTTAAATTGTCATTTACTTTATCATGTATTTTCAATTCCTTATATTTCTATTCTTGTAATTTCAATACAAGTGATTCCTTTTCGATTCCTTTACCTTCATGCACTTTAAATTCATGCAATTTACTTTGTGCACTTTTAATTTTGCCATTTACGTATGGAGCATTCAATTTTCAGCAGTTTACTTTCTTCCAGTCATTTATCTTCCAGCAACAATTTACTTTCTTCCACTTACGTTTCTTCTAGCTTAAATACATTTCTGCCAATTTTCAACTTTAACATTTAAGTCATTTTGACTAAGGCAAAAAGAATCCATTTACAATCGCTTGATTTTCAATCATCAACTTCCAAAAGAAGAGTTACACATTCTTTTGAAAGTACTCTTAACTCTTCCAGAGTCAGGCACACCCCCATCTACTAGAATTCCCATTTTTGTGTAAACACCTTGGACTTCCTTTTTTTCCAAAATCTTAAAGAAACTTGGTTGATACTTTTTAAAATATCGGCCATTAGTTAGATAAGTGTGGAGCGTCATATCTAAGTCCATTAGTTGATACGCTCCTCCAGTTAGAATTTGGCAAACAATATCTGGACCTTCCCAACTTGGAGTCCATTTGCCAAATTCTGGATCATTTCTTCTAATTGGCAGATTAATCTTCCACACTAAGTTACCTTCTGCAAAATCTTTTGGCCTTACTTTTTTGATGTAGGCCTTTTCAACCTTTTTTTTATGAGGTACCAATTGATTTAAAACATTGAGTCTCGCTTCGTCCAATTCTTTCATTTCTACCAACATAGCTTCTATATAATCTGTCAGAGTTAAGTCATTCTAATATGCGATTTTGGCAGATATCACACCTATTTTCATTGGAAGAAATTTCAAAATCACCCTGTAAGAAATCCTCTTATACGGATGTTTATATAGCCAATACCCCACTTTAATTGGTAGATGATGTTCTACCAGCTCTCTGGTAAGACCCGACATCTCATAATTCAACCAATGATCTTTTTTGGGGCCCAGGTTGATTTCCAATAGAGGGTTTTACACTTCTGCCAGACCATGATCCATCTTAGATGGCATACTATCTTCCAGTTATTTGGCATCCATCTCATTTAGGTCTTGATCATGAACTTCGACCATGTTAGCCGAATGTTCAGCTTATGCTAGTGCCATCGTGTAGAGTCTCTTTTCTGCCAAGTAGGATTTTAGCTGAATGTAAGCGGCCCAAAAGGCCAGTTTCCTCATTCGTTGCTTATATTCCTCAAGTTGTTCTTCCAAAAGGAACCATTGACAATTAAGAATAGATGTCCAGAAGTTCCAACTTCGGCTGTGGGATTTGCTTCATCAATTCTTCCACTTCTTTAGTTATAAGACTCATTTTCATGGTGGCAGAAGCTGGTTTTTCTTTCTGTCAGTACATATAAATCTTATAGGCACACAATCTTTATCATATAGTATTGTTTCGACCGAGTATACTTTTGCCACAAATGGCTTGTTTCCAGCCTCTACTATCTTCACTTCATGTCCACCCCAAAATATCAATATTTGATGCCAAGATGATGGATTACACATGTTCAGATGAATCCAATCTTGGCCTAAGAGTAGATTATAGGCCTGAGTGGACTCAATGAAAAATGCAGCAAAAGTAATTTCTCCGCCAATTGTAATTTCAAGTGGCATAATTGTTTTGGTATTAACAGCACCTCCACTAAACCCACTAATGGCCATGTCTGTAGGAACGACATATGCCATAGTCTTACCAATATGACTTAAAGTTCTGAAAGGGATGACATTGAGCACGGATCCATGGTCCACCAATCCCCTATTGACTAGTTGGCCTTTGACCCATACTTGTATATATAAACTCCTCAACTGTTAAGTCATGGATAAAGGAGGTTTGTCATCTTCATTGTCTTCAATTAGGTCTTACCTTCCACATTATCGGCCGCTAGGAAAACTATCGAGAGAACAAAGGCCATATTATATGGGGCCTTTGTTGGAAATGACCTAAATTGAATCTTATGTCTAGGAACATGCCTTGGATTCACGTCTTCGACCTCATCCATTTCTTCCAAATTAGATTTTCTATCTGCAGAAGTGAAAACATTCATGGACGCCCTGACAGATGTACTGCCTCATTCATATTCTATCTCGACCGAAATTGATTGGTCATTTTGGAACTCCATTTTTCTCAACTCAGCTCTCTTTATTTGCTTTATTCTCTTCTAGGATTTGGACAAAAAATTCTCATCATACTCCACCCTTCTTAGAAATTTTGAATGGGATAACCTTTGTCATAAATTGGGTGGATGCAAAGGTAGCTTGATCATTCTAGCACGATGAGACACTTCTCCTTTTTGAACCCAAATCTCAAATTGCAAAGCTATCTTTCTTTTGAAAGCGGGTTGCATTTGTTGTTCTAGAATAATTCTTTCTGCTATAGGCTGGTAATGAGAACAATCTGGTCGAAAGTCACCTCTGCCAAAGTCATTTCTACCGTGATTAAATGTCAATCTATCGTGTACACTCCTTTTGGTAGAATAGTGCTCTTTTTGGTAATCACGTATGCTTCCCATTATTATTAAGGGCAATTTGAGTTTCCCTTAATTTTATTTCCAATTCTTCCATCTTGTTGTTTATTGTGGCAGACGACAGAAACTTAACAAAAGAATACTCCACTTTTTCCTTTCCTTTGTTATCCTTTATTCCTGCTAACGAAATTATGTTGCTACTAGCGATGGCAGGAAATAGATCATCTTCAACTCCCATCACCTCTGGCTTCTTTTATGGAAACTTCAACTTTCCTTTATCTATTACCTTTTGTAAAGCATTCCGGAGGATAAAGCAATTGTTGATAGCATGATTCCATGAATTATGATATTTGCAAAACTCCTTCCCTTTCAAATCATTCATTGATGGAATTGCATGTCCTTTTAGTAAAGTGATTACCTTATCTGCCAAAAGGTGCTCGAAAATTTTCTCATTCTTAGCTAAATCAAAAGTGTACATCTTACCAAAATTGGCCATACCCTTATTGGCCGTGCTGGAAAATGGCTGAGTACAACTGGTAATAACCTTAGCCAGATTTCTTGATACTGAATTCTGCCAGATTTACATCAAGACTTTCTTCTGCTTCTACTGAAAAGACCTCAAAGTTTGGATCACGATACTATGTGCCTTTCGAGGAATTATTCCGATCTTTTTCTTCCATAAAAATATTTTCATATCAGGTGGCCCAATCGGCCAACTCAAAGAGATCTCTAAATTCCATACCTTCGAAACTCTTTGGAAGTTCAAACTCCAAACCGTTAAGGGCCAATATAATATATTTTGTTTCTGGAAGATCTACTCTGCACTTGTGCTAACTCACTAAACCTTGTGACAAATGTCTTCACAGTCTTACATGGCAATTGTTAAAGCCTGGAAAGATCTGCTAAAGCCTGAACGGTAGAACTGATTATGAAAAAGTTCTTCCATATGCTGTCAAGTTTGAACTGAATTTGGCTGCAAATGAATATACCAAGAGAAGGCTACCCCTGTCAACGAATTAGGAAAATTCCTCATCTTAAGCCACATATTTGCTCCTACTTCTCCACACGGAATCGTGAATCGGCCAATGTATTCAACACTAGAATGGTTCCCTTCTCCACAAAAGGTTACAAATTCTGGAACTTTGTAGCCTCTAGGAAACTCCATTTGATCAACAAATTTTGGATATGGCTTCTGGTAAAAAGGGCGGTTGACTCTTCTACCAGCTAGCCCATATTCCTGATTAATCAATTCTGCCAGCTGACCTCTATCCAAGGTGATCTGCTGGGCTGGTTGGTTTGCAACGGGCTACGAATTATCATTTTGCTACCCCCCGGGTACTACTGGTTGCCCCCAGGTGAATTTGGTGGATTTTGCCTCCAACGTGGCTGTTGCCCCCCGGTTCTAGTAGATCTCTCTATGGCAGATTTGGAGGAAAAACTTGTTTTGTTGGAGGCGGCAAATACGGCTGTTGTAGAGGCTGAACTGGTGGTGGAAATGCTTGATGTTGTTGAAACAATGGTAGAGTTGGTGGAGGTTGAATCTTAGGCCATTGCATCGGCATTGAGATTGGAATATTTGCCTGAGGAACTGAGCAATATACATTAGCCTGAGGAAATTCTGCCCCAACACAACATTTAATGGTGGAAGAATTTGTAACCTTTTGTGGCAGATACGGCAAAAACTTGCACTGCAGGTTGAGTATTGGGCTGGGATACCAAATCTATAGGATTGACAGGTGGTTTGTTTTGTGAAGATGAACCTTCAAGTACATCCACCCTTGGAGCAACGTTCGTATTCCCTTTGAGAAACATCTCCATCACCGAAGCCAGATTTGCTAGTTGTGCTTGCACCGATGGCGTATTAGATTAGATGGCTACTTCATGCAATGAACCACGGTTAGGACTGGCCATTAACAATGGTGGAATTTTGTCTAGATCTTCCTCTCTAGGCGTGACAGCTTTGCTTGGTCTTGTCTTAGATGACATATCAAACAACTTCAACACTTGTCTGGCCAGGAGTGCCAATATGTTGTCTCTGATATTTGTCAAGATTGCGGGAGCGCCAGATTCGTTGAAGAATGAACTGAAATGAAGGATAACTAGTATCCTTTTTGAAAATGGATCAGGAGATTGAACAAGAGAAAGATAAAAAACTATTGATTAGGTTTTTTATTGCCTTAATGAAAAGGACTTTGGTGTGGAAATTACTATAACTAGTGAATTGAAATTGCAGAGCACAAATTGGAATGCTAAGAAAATGAATTGAAATGCAACGAAAGTAATTGGAAGAAAAGTAATAAATTGAAAGACTGGTCTGTATTAAAATTGCATGGAATTGAAGATATAGAATGTGTAGTTTATGTTTGTGTTGCTGGAGAGTTTGCTACGTTGTTCTAAACAGACTATTTATACTCTAGATACAACAATTGATTTTGAATTATATCCTAATTGTGCCATGTGTCCTTCTTCTAGTTGCCACTGCCATCTACCAAACTTCTTCAACTACCACGTTCTTAGAATCCTTTTACAACTTCACTTATTCATGTGTTTGAACATGGCCTAAAAATTAGCCACATTCATTCCCCACTTTCTTTACTAACAACCTCCACAAAAATAAGAATTATATTCTTAAAGGGAACCTTGGTTGGTGTCATGTAAATCTGTCATGTGTCCCTATCTCACTAGGACTCCATTTGTAACCCATTACTTCAAGATAGGTGGGCCTCTTCCATCACCACCTCATCCAATAAGCATTTGACATGTAAGCCTACATTTTAGGGTGTCAACAAAAACAAGTATGAAAAATTTAAAGAGAAATCTAATGTGTATTTTGTGCATGGGTTGACCGGCTCCCAATTTTGTTCTTAAAGTGACCATTTTAGTCTTCTTGTGTGTGATAATATAATTGTTGTAGCATGCTGCCACCATGTGTTTTATAGATAATAATTTTATGTTGTTTATGAACTAAGGGAGCAAAGCTTTTAAATGGTTCCTTTGGACCCTCTTATCTGGGATGTTTGTAAAATATACATGTATGTATATATCACTTTCTTTATAAGAAGTGCCAGCACACAAAACTATATAGTCAAGTATGTATATGTAATTATATTGAAGAATCAACATAAGGGTCATGAAAATAAAGACACATGTAGGGACAAGAAGGAAATTTTTGGTAAGCTTTAATTAAGATTACCTCTCATAAATTAATGTAGGTGTTTATACACATGGAGGAGAGAGAGGGAAAAATATAGAGACGCGGTAGTTTTGTTAAATGAGGTAAGAAGAGAAATGATACGAATAAGGGAAAAGAAAATAAGTAAAATAGAGAGAAAGGAATTCGGCTGGAAGAACAGAAGAAAGAAAGCAGAGGGACAACCATGGGAGGGGAAAAGAAGATAAACGAAAAATATGAAGGAAATGAGGAGAAATATGAAATGTATATTTGAAATAGTATCTAGATGGCATGTGGTGGGTGGTGAACCTTTTGAGACTGAGATTTGAAATGTGAATGGAAAATGAGTTATATTTAATATTTTAGTATATTGATAGATTTTATCGCTTCCAGGAGTTAATATTTTAAAGGATCTGCTGCCAATTTTTTTTTACTAATTGCGTTTGAAATAAACAAGTTTTTGGAAACTGAAAGGAATAAATTTTTTAGATAACCTTTATATTTTTTAAAAATTACCTATTTACAATTTTCTTAAAACCTTAACCCCACATATCACACCTCGGGTTTAGGTTTTAAAATTCGAGGCGTGACAATGGTTATTTTGAAGATGGAATGAATCTGACCCAAATGTAGGCCAGATACATTAGAAAGAATAAAGAAAATCAAACTCGGCCTGAACATGGAGAAAGTGGAAACGTAGCCTTAGCAATTATTTAAGCAGTTGATAAATAATAGCTTGGCAGAGACACGTGGCAAAATAAGAAGTAGATATAGAGGACACATGGAAAAATATAGAGAGGCAGTTAGGAGATTTACTTGAGTTAGTATAAATATAAACACTTTGTGTAATTTGAGGGCTCTTCTACAGCACACAACAAAACACGTATCATTGTAATTTCTTACAATTGTAATCCAACTTTATCTTATCAATTTGTACTTTCAGTTCAAATCAATTATGTTATTATTCTCTCAATCATTATCTTGTAATCCTTATTGCAAGTAGTGATATTCCAGTTTCTTTTCCATTTCATGTCATTTAAATTCTAAATTTTTTATTTATATGCAACTTCCTTTTAGTTTAATTCCAGTCAAGTTTTTCAATTTCCTTTATTTTAGCATTCCTGCTTCCTTTACAAACTTTGACACTTAAGTCCTTTTGACTAAGGCAAAAAGACCCTAGAAATAGAAATTTACAATTTATTTATTTCACAATCGCTTGATTTTGCATCTATCACTACCAAAAGAAGAGTTGCACAATCTTTTGTAAGTTTCTTGACTCTTCCAGAATCTAGCACGCCCACATCTACCAAATACAAATTTTTTTGCAAACACCTTCTACCGGGACGTTTGTAGTTATTTCACACTCCGAGGCAATTTGTAAGTCATCATCTCATCACCATTATAATCTCTCTTAGTCCTTCCTACCTAAGAGCTTGCAATTGTTTTGCTACTCGAGGTATCTCATCGGTCATTGTGGGTCATAATCCCCCATAAGCCCTCTCCGGAGGCACTCTTATTTGTCCATTACCTCAAGAGGGTGCTCACACCTCTTGTTGTGACACTACCTCTAATATTCCATTCCTTCGTAGTCCACCATAGGGTGTTGTATTTCGTATCCCTTAAGCCCTATTCGAAGATATCCTCATCTTTCTCGAGCCATCTTAGAAAGTGCACGCAGTTGTTCCCTTACCTGAGGGACTTCACCAGCGCTCGTGCGTTATCATAACTCATGAAGTCCTCTTTCGAGGTAATCCTTCTATTCCGCTTCGGTGAACTACGTCTTGACCTGATTCTCTACCTTCGTGATACGTATGTAACTTGGTTTTACCATGCATTCGAGCATTCCACCATTTGTGTCCTACCGTGTGGATGCCACTCTATCTTTCTATTTTCCTCACATTGCATTCATGCTATCTTTTCTTTTCTTCTTTTACACCCCTTTCTCATCATGCATAACATAAAGAATACTGAAAAACAACTAAAAGATGGCACTAGTTCTCTTATGTCTTGATCTCTTCACTTCCATTGATTGGATAACGCCTATAGTAGATAAATCATACACACTCCAACACATCGTAGGAAAATGTAGGTGATCGTACTAAGTGCAGGTGTGTAGGATGCCTAACACCTTCCCCAAATGTAACCAAGTTCCCGAAAATAGTTGATGGTTCATGCCAATTAGTGAGAGTCATTCTAGGGTACAACACATTCAAGATTAGACATTTGCTTAATGCAGCTCCCTTAGGAGACCTAGCACACCACAACTCAATGTTAGGTGGCGACTCTATTTACTTTTACATATCCTTTAACATACCTTATAACCCTAGTCGCATGGGGCAAACACTTTTTTTTTACCTAATTGGGGAAGTCGACTCCACGGGCGCGACAACTGGCAACTTTCTACCATTCTCACATGGGGCCAGCGCTTCTTCTTCGACCTTATTGGGTCATAGGTGTTAAATATTAGTCATTTTGACCCCTTAACTCACTATTGTTACTTTCTTTCTTTCCATTATTTGGTATTTTTATGTTGTCTGTGTGTTAAGGCATGTTTCAGGAGCTTAATGAAGAAATGAAGTTAACTTCGGTGAATTAACTGAAGAGTGTGTTCTTTCTATCCAAGAGAAGAGTCAAAGAGGTAGTCCGAGAAAAAAATGGCTTCCGGAGGGCAAAAACGACATTTTCAAAAGTCGTCATCTTTAGCAAAAAGTATTGCGGGTTCAAGAGAGACGTTCTGGCGCATTCATGGAAAAATCCTACGCTTCCATTACAAAAAGTGGCTAGAATTGCAAAATCTACACTCGGACCTACGTTTGGGCCCCATGCTTGGACCCTACGCTTGAAGCGTAGAGGAGCTACGCTTGAATCGTAGCCTCCAAGCGTAAGTACGGTAACCTTTGAGGATTTTTGAGTGATTTTTCCTATTTCACTCCGGGTTTAATTGGAAGTCGTGCCCACGACTCCAGACCTCTGTATACATGTATATACATACACTTATATTTAGGGTTTTCATATGTTTTGAGAGTGAAAAGACTAAAAAGAGTCTCTCTATTCCATTGCCTATATATACAAGACCATACATCAGACATGATATATGATATTATGGTTGCTGATATACGGGTGGAGTTGGAGAATTCTGTGAGACATTCATTCATTCAAACTTGTTGCTGTTGAAAGCCATATTCAAACATAGCAATCCGAAAAATAAGATTATGGAGAACGTTTCTACATCAATGATGCAATCACAAACCAATGCCAACTATCTCGGTATCTAGGGATATCTAGCAAAACCTTAGCCAAGTAATGTAGTTCTTTTAATATTTTTTTACTGTAAACGAGGGGAAACTGTGATCATACTGTGATAATTGTAGTAGTAAAGACTGTATTGATTTGTAATATAAAATTCTATGTTTATTCTAAATTCTTGTCTTAGATGAAATAAATATATTATTTTTCACAATTATGATTATTCAATATAGGTTGGTACTCAGATGCTTAATCATGGTTTTCTACACAATGGTGGTAATGAAACTTGAAACCCTAGGTTGACATAGGCCGTGCCTTGAAGATTTAATATAGGAATGCTTTAGTTTATTTTTATGCATTAGGACTTTATTAGAGTAATATAATTGGCATGTACTATTTAGGTCAGTCATGAGACGGGTTGTCGCGATCCATTTGATGGTACTCCTTTTTGGGGTCGTATTTAGCTATATGCGATACGACCTGATTCACAGTTATGGATCATACTCTTACAGTTGAAACAATAATGAACTATATTATGCGGTTAGTGGTGGAGTGATGAAAACCCTACTTTTCTCTCTCTTGAATCACAACCTAATGTAATTTTCTTTCTAGATAATTTTAGTTAAAATAGATAATTTGGTCTTTGGCCACCCAAAACAAACAATTTTTAAAAATATAATTCAGTGCTTTTAAATTATTAAAGTGAACAATTTCAGTCTCTGTGTGATCGATATCCCTTACAAAAGTCATTTTGCTATTCTACAATTGATATGTGCACTTGCGTAGGGTAAAATCTAGAGTCGTTAAGGTGTTATTTTTAACCACATATTTTCACACACCTGACAAACGCATCAATTTTTTGACGCCTTTGTCGGGGACTAAGCATTGTTCAATAGCTTTAGTAATTTATTTCCATTGCGTTACTGTAACTGTAGCTAAAGTGAGATTTTTATGTGATTGACAGGTACTCTGAAAAGCGTGAAAGAAAGGATCGGAACTTCTAAAGTTGCGTCTGGAACTTTTGTGAGTTTTAATTACCTAGATTTTTACATATTAATTCTTGCTTTAATTTTTGTAATTTAGAAGGAGTTAAGTTAGATTAGATTTTATTCAAAAAAAATTCAAAAATAAAAAAATAAAAATAGTTGTTTGAGTAGCGTATGACCGATAGACCGACCCGTTCTAATTTAAGTACTGTGTTAGTCGAGTATGATCCTGTGATCGAAAAGACTCTCCATCATTTACGTTGATTTATTGAAGAGCGTCATCGTTAGCAAGAAGAAGTAATGGGCGACCACAGACTCGTCCCGCCAAGGGCACCAGAGACATTATTGAACGGATATTACGCACCTGATGCGTATGACTCCTATGCAGATTTTCCAGAAGAAAAAGAAGCAAAGCCCTTCGAGATCAAGACAAGCATGATCAAAATTTTCAGGCCTTAGGATAGCGGACCCATACCAACACATAAATGATTTTCTGGAGGTAGCCTCTACAGTTAGGTTTGACAATTTGCCCAAAAATGACTTGCGAGTGAGATTATTCCCTTAGTCATTGAAAGAGAGAGCTAAGAGATGGTACATCAAATTAGAAAGAGAAATAAAAATTGATTGGGAAGCCCTTAAGAGAGAATTCATAGAAAAGCACTATCCAATAGGAAAAACCTCAGAAGCACAAGATGCAATCAAAAGCTTTAGGCAATTTCCTTGTGAACATTTTCATGATGCATGGAAAAGATATAATGAAATTTTATATAAATGCCCCCATCATAGGTTTTCCGACCAAGATATTGCTAAAAATTTCTACATGGGACTTGGTGAAACTTATAAGACCTTGGTAGACGCGGCCACGCAGGGTTAGTTTACTCTAAAGCCAACTAAAGAAGTTTTGGATATATTTGATAATATCAGTGAAAACACAATCCAATACCAATCTAAGTTGAGGTCTAGAGGTGGACAACAGGATAGGAGATCCGAAAAATCCTATGTTGTGGATCATGATGATGTGAGAGATACCATGACATTGTTTGGAGAGAGATTTGAGAGAATTGATAAATACCTTCTGCAAAATCATTCCCCTCCTAGAGAGACATATGAAGTCGAAGTTGAGTATTCCCAAATTGAGTGTCTGGAGATAAGGGCTGCTGATGCCAATGCATCGTGGAACTATTCCAATAATGTTTCTTTCACCAATTCATACACCTCCAATGCCAGAAATCACCTACTCCTGTCTTACAAATCTACCAATGTGGAAACTCCACCAAAAAAATTCCAACAATAGTAATCATACAATCAACATCCAAGGTTCATAGAAAGACATCCGTCATACATTCAATAGCCGAGGTATACTTAAAGACAACAATCATATGGCCAACAACTGAGGTTTCAACAGAGTCAGTAATCATTTGACTCCCAGTCGATAATCATGGCTAGAAATTCTCAATCCAACTACCAACTGAGAACATTTAATAATTACCAAGCCCTCTAGCCATTCAATAACAACTAAGCCTTATAGCCTTCCAATCATTCACAAACTCTACAACCATTCAATAATTCATAAGAGATTCAGCCATTCAATAATAATCAGGTTGTTCAACCCTATGACTACTAACCCCAGCCACCAAGAAGCAAAACTCCTCCACCCGGTTTCTAGACTAGTCGGCCAAAGCAGGTCATAATGGAAATTCATAACAAGCTAAGAATTCATACTCAATATTTAGCATAACTACACATGCAGATGGGCCAAATGGCTAATGAGAGGAGTATGAGAGAGCCAGGAAAACTGCCAAGTCAGCCCATAGTCAACCCTATGCCACAACAAGCATTGGAGCTTGGATCTTTTGCTAATAATCCTCATGAGTTAGTTCAAGTAATCAATACTCTGAGAAGTGGGAAGGAAATGGAGAATCGATTTGAGGCTGGGCATGAAAAAAATTTACAGAGAAAAAGGGAAGCAGAACAAGAGCAGAGGAATGAAGCTGAAAAAGAGCAGAGTAAGGAACCTGCAAGGAAAGAGGCTGAATTAACGCAGAAAAACCAACCATCGGTGGAGGACAATGTTGATGAGACATTACTTGAAGACCCAGAAAGAGCGCATTATGAGGAGGCAACGCCATTTCCCCAACGTCTTAGAGAGCCGACAAAGTACGGAAAGATGAAAGAATCTGATATGTTAGATACATTATGACAAATCAAGATAAATTTACCTCTCTTAGATGTAATCGCCCAAATACCACCTTACGCTAAGTTTTTCAAGGATCTTTGCACCCAGAAGTGGAAAATCAGAGGAAATAATCCAACGAAAATACTCTTGACTGAGCAAGTGACTTCATTAGTTTTAAGCGATACTCCACCTAAGAAGAAAGATCCCAGTGCTCCCACTATTCCATGTGTCATTGGTGACCAGGAAATTGGTAAAGCTCTTCTTGATCTAGGTGCAAGTATTAAATTACTTCTTTATTCAGTCTACCAACAACCAGGGTTGGGTGAGCTCAGTCCCACATCGGTTGTACTGCAATTCATTGATCGATCAGTCAAGCAGGCAAGAGGAGTGCTTGAAGATGTCATTGTGTAAGTGGGCAAGTTTTATTTTTTGGTTGACTTTGTAGTCCTGGATACAGAACCTGTCCCTGATGCGATGAAGCATATTCTAGTAATATTGGGAAGACCATTCTTAGCTACGGTAAATGCATGCATCAGTTGCAGAATTGGAGCCATGGATCTGACATTTAGCAATATGAAGGTCAGGATGAATGTGTTCGAATGAAGTTACCACTTCCCTGAATCTAGAGTCATTTATGACTGGAGAAAGTCCAAATGAGGAACTTTCTGATTGGGAGGCATATTTGAAGCTGCAGAATGAAGAGCTCGATGTAATGGAGACTTTACTATACACTCAACCATGGCGGGAGTCGGTTGAACCACTTCCAATAGTTTCAAATACTCCACCAATTCCATCTCTAACTACTTCTCTTGCCTTGGAACTCAAGGAATTGCCTAAAAAGCTGAAGTATGTTTTCTTGGGACACAAAGAGACTCTTCATGTAATTATATCTTCGAAATTGACAGAGAAACAGGAATTGAGTCTAGTCAAGGTTTTAAGTGAGAACAAAGAGGCAATAAGATGGAGTGTTGCTGATTTGAAAGGCTTAAACCCTTCGATTTGCATGCATCACATACACCTTAAGGAGGATGCATAGCGATCAAGAGAGATGCAGCGGAGGCTAAATCCTAATATGAAAGAAGTGTTAAAATTACTAGATACGGGTATAATTTATCCGATCTCTAACAACACATGGGTAAGTCCAACTCAGGTGGTGCCGAAGAAGTCGGGCATCACAGTGGTGCCAAACTTAATAGGTGAGCTAATTCCAGAACGCACGACCACGGGATGACGTATGTGTACTGATTATAGAAAGCTCAATCTGAATATCAGGAAAGTTCATTTTCCATTACCATTCATTATTCAAATCCTGGAGAGATTAGCCGGGCAGAGCTATTATTGGTTTCTGGATGGGTATTCCGGCTATAATCAGGTGGTAATTGACCCTGTTGATTTGGAGAAAACCACATTTACTTGTTCGTATGGCACGTTTGCTTATAGACGGATGTCGTTTGGTTTATGTAATGTGCCAGCAACATTCCAACAGTGTACGATGTCTATATTCTCTGACATGGTAGAGAAATTTCTTGAAGTATTCATGGATGATTTTTCAATTTTTGGGGAAACCTTTGAAGACTATTTGAGACATCTAGAAATGGTACTTAAGAGATGCAAAGAGACGAATCTGATCCTAAGTTGGGAAAAGCGCCATTTCATGGTTCAAGAGGGGATAATACTAGGTCATATTGTATCGAAGCGTAGGATAGAGGTCGATAAAGCAAAAGTGGAGTTAATTTCAAAACTACCTCCTCCCACATATGTTAAGTAGGTACACTCTTTTATGGGCCATGCCAGGTTTCACCAAAGGTTTATCAAGGATTTCAGTAAAATAGCCTGGCCGTTATGCAACTTATTGGCTAAGGATGCCACATTCTTATTGGCTGCGTGCTCAACTATCATCAGCCCTGATTATTCATCCGCCAGACTGGTCTCTACCATTTGAGCTCATGTGTGATGCATCTGATTACGCCATAGGAGCTGTGTTGGGTCAGAGAAAATAAAAGCTATCATATGCTATTTACTATGCCAGTAAGACTCAAAATGAAGCTTAGATGAACTACACAACTACCGAGAAGGAGTTGCTAACAGTTGTCTTCGCCTTAGATAAATTTTGATCATATTTATTAGGAACCAAGGTTGTCGTTTACTCGGATCATTACTGCTCTGAGGCATTTGCTGACAAAGAAAGATTCTAAGCCCCGACTGATTTAGTGGATTCTATTATTGCAAGAATTCGACCTGGAAATCAAATATAAGAAGGGTTCAGAAAATGTTGTTGCAGACCATTTGTCAAGGATTATTGTCGAGTCCACAAAGGAAATTACGCCTCTTAAGATTCTTTCCCGAATGAACATCTATTCAGTGTGGCTATGGTGGAACAAATACCATGGTATGATGACATTGTCAATAATAAAGCCACAGGTCGAATTCCAAAAAGATGGTATAAGAATGAGAAAGACCGATTCTTCAGCCAAGTCAAATTTTATATATGGGATAATCCACATTTGTATAAGTATTGCTCTGATCAGATTATCAGGAAATATGTCCCCGAAAGTGAGGTGCAAAGCATAAATACCTTTTGTCACACGCTAGAGTGTGGAGGGCATTTTGGAGCTTAAAAGACAGCCCATAAGGTGTTTCAAAGTGGATTTTGTTGGCTTTGAAATTCTATTTCAAGCAATAAATCTTATTTTGATATTAACAAAACATTCAAAACCGTGTTTGGTACTAATATGGCTTTGAGCTAAGTGTTTCAGCACGTACAGGTAAATGATTCGGGAAGATCGCTAAAGCAACAAGCGATAAGGAAACTCAAGCGCAAACTCGAAGAAGGATAAAAAGATCAAAGAAAGAACAAAAGCTGGACTCAAGACCTGGGGTAGATAGGTCGGGGTGAGAATATGGTAACAAGGTATCTTATGTGTTGATTGGTTTTATAAGCTCAAGTAATAAATCAAACGAACTCAAACGGATCAAAAACGGACCTTGAAAACAATTCTTGGAGTCACCCAGTCGACTGGCCCTGAAATGGCAGTCGACTGACTGTGACCCAGTCAATTGGCCGTTAAGGACCCAGCTGACTGGATGAACCAGTGAGCTATGAAACATTTTGACTGCATAAGCCAGTCGACTGGCCTGTCCAAGGCAGTCGACTAACTGTGCCAAGTCGACTGGCAGTTAAGGACCCAACCGACTGACTGAACCAGAGAGTTTCGAACATTTTTGATTGCTTGAGGCAGTTGACTAGCCTATCCAAGGCAGTCGACTGGCCTTCTTGAGGCAGTCAACTGTCCCTAGCCGTTGGAAAAAATATTTTAAATCTAAGCATGGAGGCAGTCGACTGGGTGCCGTTAGGCATTCGACTGGGTGCTTCAGGAGTTTAAGGAAAAGTATTTCTAAACAATATTTTTGCCCAAAAAGAAATGATTTTGCTTGCTGATTTTCAGGTCTTACTCTCCACATTGTCTAGGGTGAGATACACTCTCCAAACCCTAGTGTTACACTATATAAAGAAAGAGATATGGATTAAAACTTTAAGGGTTCTTGTGTGAGAAATTTTCCAAATATTGTTCATCTCTAATTTTCTCTCAAGTATCTTCTGAAAAATATTTTGATAGCAAGATAGATCAAAATCTTGTTTTTCACTCTTATCATTTTTAAGATTTAAACTCAAGCCTTGAGCCTATTCTCTTATTGAAAATATATTGTGAGAATATATATATCTTGAGTTCTTGAAATATCACCTAAAAACACTTGAGCTTATATTGATCTATCTTCCATAAAAACCTTAGGGTTTTGAGTGTTTTTGTTTCTTGAGTGATATATTGATTACGTACACAAATTTGTGATCTTGGGTGAGTGAATCCCATTGTATCAAGGGAGGATTGTTCTCTTGATTGTGTGAAGAGCTAGTTAGCTCTTTTGTAAATGTTTTGCTATTCCACCTATTGAAGGAAGAGCCATAGTGTGAGGATCGGGAAAGTCTCAAGGAAAGGGATTCTTTGAGCCGAGGAGTAGGAGTTACCGAACCTCGTAAAAATCACGGTGTCAATTTCTCTATCTCTAGCTCCTTACTTTATGTTCATGCATGCTTAATTTATAGTGTGGTAAATAGCTTGTTGAAATTAAGTAAAATTACTCATTACATATTTACCTTGTAAATTATTATTGAACCTTGTTGCATGTTCTAGTAAGAATTAAAAAGAGTTAGAAATTATTTTTTAAAACCCTATTCACCCCCCTCTAGGGTATTTTAGTGACTTACAATTGGTATCAGAGCCTAATCTCTACTTGTTTTAGACTTAACTGTCTTAGAGAACGATCATGGTCTCAAACATAGTCACTCATGTAGAAGGACAATCAAACAATAGGCCCCCATGGTTTGATGGTTCAAACTATAGTTATTGGAAGACTAGAATGATAGACTTTCTTCAAGCTATTGATTATCAAATTTGGCTAGTTGTTGTTGATGGACCTTTTACTATTACCAAAGTAGTTGATGGAAAAACTATTCCCAAATTGCCCAACGAATGGGATAATGATGAGCGTAGACTTATGTCATTTAATGCCAAAGCTAAGGTTAATCTAAATTGTGCCTTAAGTCCAAATGAATTTAATCGAGTCTCTACTTGCTCTACGGCCAAAGAAATGTGGGATAAACTTGAAGTTACTAATGAAGGAACTACTCAAGTTAGAGAATCTAAAATTGATATACTTATGCATGGATATGAATTATTTGCCATGAAGGAAGATGAAAATATCAATTCTATGATGTCTCGTTTTACTAATATTTTGAATGGACTAAAGCATTTTGGTAGAATTGTTCCTAGATCCGATGCGGCACGCAAAGTCCTTAGAAGCCTTCCGGTCAAATGGGATGCGAAGGTGACTGCTAGTAAAGAAGCACATGATCTTAGCACTATGAGTCTTGATGAGATTTTCGGGTCACTCCTTACATGGAAAATTACCTTAAAATCTCGTGAAGAAGACACCAAGCCTAGAAAAGGTATAGCCTTGCAAGCTTCAACTAAAAGTGAAGCAAATGAGAGAATCGAAGAAGAGGTTGATGAAGACATTGCCCTGATCACTCAACAATTCAAGAGATTTCTTCAACGAAAGAAGGCTAAAGGTTGGAGGTTCTTAAAGAGCAATGAACCAAGAGGAGAGACAAGCAAGAAGGAGTCTATTACTTGCTTCAATTGTGGTAAACCGGGGCACTATAGAAATGAGTGTTTCAAGCCCAAAAAGGAGAACGATAAAAGGCCAAACAAAATGGCCATGAATGCAACATGGGATGATTATGACTCTTGTGATTCGGATGAGGAAGAGAATGGTGAGGAAATTGCAAATATTTGCCTCATGGCAAATAAAGATGAGGTACATTTAAATTTACATGCATTAAATAATTCCATTTTGTCATATTTTGAGCTTTTATTTTCTCATAATGAATTACAAGATGCATTTGAAAATTTGTATGATGAGTTTGAAAAACTAGCTAAAAAACATAGTTTGCTCAAGAAATCTAAATCTTCATGTAATTCCACTTGCCACACCATAGTTGATGTAAATGCAACTAATGACAAAAGTATGAAGATAGAAGAGGAAAATATTTTGTTGAAAAAGACCATTGATGATCAAATAAACACCTTAGCAAAATTCACAAAAGGAAAAGAAAACTTGAGCATCATGCTAGGAAGACAAAGAAACTCTTTTGACAAATGCGGCTTAGGATATGATGCATTCAACAAAGATGCACTTTTATTGAAGAAATGAAAATCATTGAAGCATACTTTTTCAAAACAATCTTCATTCTCAACTTCTATTGATCACAATCATGTTTCATGCTACTATTGCAAGAAAAGAGGTCACAAAGCAAATGCATGTTTTCTAAGAAAGAAGAAGAAAATTGTCTCAAAAATGTTTTGGGTTCCAAAAGGAACCATTGCATCTCTACGTGCAAAAGAAAACTTGGTAACTAAATCATTTTGGGTTCCTAAAGGAACTATTGCATCTCTTTCTAACCAAAATGGACCCAAAATAGATTGGGTACCAATAAAAGTCACGTAACGTTGTTTTGTAGGTTTGCTTGAAGTCCGCCTCAAAAGAAAGATGGTTTCTTGATAGCGGATGTTCAAGGCACATGACGGGGGACAAATCGAAATTCATGTCCTTAAAATCTTATGAAGGAGGAAACGTTACTTTTGGAGACAACTCACAAGGCAAAATTGTTGGAATTGGATCCATTGGTATATCTTCTTCTCTAGCTATAGATAATGTACTTTTAGTTGATGGTTTGAAGCATAACTTGTTTAGTATTAGCCAACTTTGTGACAAAGGTTATGATGTTATCTTTAGGTCAAATGCATGCATAATTGAGAAAGATGGAAAGCAATTGTTCAATGCAAAGAGAAACGGAAATTTATATACTATGTTGCTATGTGAATTAAATGAACAAGATGTTAAGTGCTTTGTCACATGGAGTGAAAATAGTTGGTTATGGCATAGACGCTTAGGACATGCTAGTATGGATCTTATTCAACGTTTGTCAAAAAATGAATTAGTCAAAGGCCTCCCGAAGACTAATTTTTCAAAAGATAAAATATGTGCTGCATGTCAAATAGGTAAGCAAGTGAAATCTTCTTTCAAGAGAAAGAAAGATATCACCACTTCTCGACCTTTAGAGTTACTTCATATGGACCTCTTTGGTCCGGAGAGAACGACCAGCTTAGCCGGGAAACTCTATGTACTTGTTATAGTAGATGACTACTCTAGATTTACTTGGGTTCACTTTCTTGCTCATAAAAATGAAACCCACTCCATTCTCGATAAATTTTATAGAGTCATTCAAAATGAAAAAGATTTGAAAATCAAGAAAATTAGAAGTGATAGGGGTAGAGAATTTGATAATCAAGATCTAGAGAAATTATGTGATGAATTTGGTGTATCTCATGATCTCTCGGCTCCAAGATCTCCTCAACAAAATGGGGTAGTTGAAAGGAAAAATAGATCTTTACAAGAAATGGCTAGAACTATGTTAAATGAACACAACCTTCCCCGAAGTCTTTGGGCGGAAGCGGTAAATACCGCTTGTCATGTCATGAATAGAGTTATCATTCGAATGAAATTGGGTAAAACTCCGTATGAGTTGTGGAATGGTCGGAAACCCAATATTGGTTATTTCAAGGTGTTTGGTTGTAAATGTTTTGTTTTAAATGATAAAGATAACTTGGGAAAATTTGACTCCAAATCGGATGAAGAAATTTTCTTAGGTTATTCCTCAACAAGTAGAGCCTTTAAAGTCTTTAACAAAAGGACTTTAACCATGGTAGAGTCTATCCATGTTGTTTTTGATGAATCACCACCTCTACCCTCACCTAAAGTTGACCTAGATGATGATGAAGTTGTAGGGATTGAGGATAGTTTCAATAATCTCAATATCTCCAACTCGTCAAGTAGGCAAATGGATAAGAGTAAAGTTGGAAATCAATCAAATGATGACTTGACTTGCTCAATTCCTAAATCTTGGAGGATTGTGCACAACCATCCTCTTGACCAAGTCATAGGAAACCCTTCACAAGGTGTTAGCACAAGATCTCAACTTAGAGACTTATGCAACCACATGGCTTTTGTGTCCAATATTGAACCCAAGAACTTCCACGAAGCTCAATGTGATGATTATTGGATTATGGCTATGCAAGAGGAACTAAATCAATTTGAACGCAATCAAGTTTGGCATTTAGTCCCTCAACACACACATCAAACTATAATAGGCACTAAATGGGTTTTTCGAAATAAAAAGGATGAAAATGGAGTGATTATTCGAAATAAAGCAAGATTGGTAGCTCAATATTACAATCAAGAGGAAGGCATTGACTATGATGAAAACTTTGCACCCGTAGCTAGATTAGAAGCAATTGGAATGCTTCTTGCATTTGTATCATCTAGAAATTTCATTCTCTATCAAATGGATGTCAAAAGTACTTTTCTAAATGGAACCATAGATGAAGAAGTGTATGTGAAGCAACCACCCAGCTTTGAAAATGAACATTTTCCAAATCATGTTTACAAATTATCTAAAGCCTTGTACGGGTTAAAGCAAGCTCATAGAGCTTGGTATGAACGGCTTAGTGATTTTCTACTTCAAAAAGGTTTTTCTAAAGGCAAAGTTGACACCACTCTATTTACAAAAACTGTCAAGAATGATTTGTTGATTATCCAAATATATGTTGACGACATTATATTCGGATCAACAAATACTTCCCTTTGCAAGGATTTCGCATCTAACATGCAAAACGAATTTGAAATGAGTATGATGGGTGAGTTGAACTTCTTCTTAGGGTTGCAAATCAAGCAAAGCTTGGATGGCTTATTTGTTATCCTATCTAAGTATACTAAAGATTTGCTAAAGCGATTTGGTATGGAGGAAGCCAAAGATGTCATTACTCCTATAAGTACCTCTATTAAACTCGATAAAGATTAAAATGGAAAATGTGTTGATATTACTAAATATAGAGGCATGATAGGAAGTTTACTTTATTTAACTGCTAGTAGACCGGATATTATGTTTAGTGTATGCTTATGTGCTAGCTTTCAATCTTGTCCGAAAGAATCTCACTTGTTAGCCGTAAAACGTATTTTTCGCTATCTTAACGGGACGATTAACTTAGGGCTTTGGTCTCCAAGTGGTACTTCACTTGATCTCATGAGTTATTCGGATGCCGATTTTGCGGGTTGTAAAGTAGATAGGAAAAGCACAAGTGGTACATGTCATTTTCTAGGTCACTCGTTAGTTTCATGGTCAAGTAAAAAACAAAATTCGGTTGCCTTGTCTACGGCTGAAGCCTAATACGTTGCGGCCAGTAGTAGTTGTGCTCAAACTCTTTACATTAAGCAACAATTACTTGATTTTGGACTTGTTTTCAATCGTGTACCTATTAAATGTGATAACACTAGTGCTATTTGTATCTCAAAGAATCATATTCAACACTCTCGCACAAAGCACATAGAGATTAGGCATCATTTTTTACGGGATCACGTAGCTAAATGCGACGTTGAATTGGTTTTTATTGACACTAAGAATCAATTGGCGGATATTTTTACTAAACCCCTCTCGGACGAACCATTTTCAAAAATTTGTAGTGAATTAGGAATGGCCATGGATTTTGAAGTCATCAGTTAATTTTCACAAATTCTCGTCCACGTTCTCAGCTTTCAAAATGTTTTTTGAGGGCCAGTCGACTGCCTCATATACGGCCAGTCGACTGGATCAACCAGTGAGTTTTTGTGTTTTTAACGATCTTCGGCCAGTCGACTGCCTCCATTGGCCAGTCGACTGGGTCATGAGCCAGTCGACGGTCTCCATATGGCCAGTCGACTGCCTCTGCGCGAACCTTGTTTTTATTTCTTCTTTCTCTTTGTCTTCTCTCCACTCTCTCCACGATCTCTCCCATTTCTTCTTTCCTTCACGCCATTTACTCATCTTTAAACCACTTTTCCACTTCACCACGATCCTCTCCTCCATCATCACCACTCCCCTCTTCTTTTTAAGTTATCTATCTCCATATATATATCCATATATAAGTTTTTTCAGTTTCACTTCTCACTCTCTGATTTCATCATTTCTCTTCGTTTCTCTTCTCAAAATGCTTTCCATCATCTTGGTTCTCATCTCTCTCATGGCTCCTAATGTCGTGCGCCTCAAGAAACACGCCCGTAGGGGTGGAAGCTCTTCGGCTGCACCTCCTCCACCTCCGTCTCCTGTTCATGAGGACCCTGATTCCAAATCTGAATCTGGTCCGATGTCTCTGACTGTTCTTCTCGGTGATGAAAATAATGTTCGCCTTTTCAAAACTAAATTCATTCATCGCAAGTTTGCTCGGAATCGCATTGTGACTCAACCCTTGTGCGAAGAGATTGGCGCTAATACGTTCAATCTTTTTCAAAATATGGGTTGGGACTTCTTTGTTTCGCTTGATGTTTTGACTTTTCCACGTGCCGTCAAAGCGTTCTATACAAATCTGGAAAATCCTTCTCAACCAAGTCCCCCCGCTCGCAAACTTTGCTCCACTGTTGCAGGCGTTTCAGTAAAGTTGACCGATGCAGAAATTAATACTGCTTTTCGGCTACCTACTGGCGGTATATCGTATTTCTGCCCATCCATTTAGTACTCTTCGAGTGATTTCGATCCCCTCGAAGCAGTTCGGGCCATTTTGGTGAATAAGACCACCACTGCCACTTATGATTTTCCTTCTTCCTCGCTTACTCCCGAGGCTCGTCTTGTGCACAATATTATCACATATTCCATTTTTCCAAAGTCCGGAAGCCGGAGTCTTGTGTCGATCATGGAAGCCTTCTTAGTCTACTCTGTCATGACCGGTCGTAAGGTCAATCTTGCCTTCCTCTTCATTTCGGCAATCCTCGAGTGCCACAAGAAGAAAGGCACACTTATTTTTCCTACCCATTTATCCTATCTTCTCAGTCGGTACGCTGTGCCACTTACTGACGAACCTACGGAGCACAATCCAGTTTTTCTGGATCGCACTCATCTCAATTGGCAAAAATGCCGATGGAGTCTTGGTCTCTCTTAGGGCTGCCCCTCCTGCGGACCAAGTCGATCCTTCTGCTCCTCGTCCCGACGCTCCTCGTTCCGAGGCACCTCGTACGGATGCTCCGACTTTTTCATTTCCGTCTCTTAGTAGCGATTTCGATATTCCGGATTTTGGGTTCGGGGGTAATCCCGAAACTCTTACCCAAATCTTGGAAATCGTAAAGCGCCTTGAGGACAAAATCGATCGCCTCACCACCGCCATGGACGCCTTTCATCGTGACCCTCCGCCTTTTTGATGTTGTCAAAGGGGGATAATGTATTAGGGTGTTTGTGTTGGCCATAGGTCTATTTTGTGTAATAGGACGTTACCTATGTTTTATGTTTGTTGTTCATGCTTCGTTTCATTTCTATGCTTTATCATTTTGCAATGTGTAGTAGTAAAACAACATGTACCGAACTCGCAAATTATGAATTGAAATATGTTGTTTCTATTAACTCTCCATGCATTACGTAAATGAATATCAAATTGCAAAATTTATTTCCTAAGGGGGAGCATGCAAATAAAAATGAGTGATGCACACATTGAGGGGGAGTATCACTTGATACTTCACCATTTATGCGCAAACACGAAATGTTTTGTCAACATCAAAAAGGGGGAGATTGTTGGCTTTGAAATTCTATTTCAAGCAATAAATCTTATTTTGATATTAACAAAACATTCAAAACCGTGTTTGGTACTAATATGGCTTTAAGCTAACTATTTCAGCACGTACAGGTAAATGATTCGGGAAGATCGCTAAAGCAACAAGCGATAAGGAAACTCAAGCGCAAACTCGAAGAAGGACAAAAAGATGAAAGAAAGAATAAAAGCTGGACTCAAGACCTGGGGTAGATAGGTCGGGGTGAGAATATTGTAACAAGGTGTCTTATGTGTTGATTGGTCTTATAAGCTCAAGTAATAAATCAAACGAACTCAAACGGATCAAAAACGGACCTTGAAAACAATTCTTGGAGTCACCCAGTCGACTGGCCGTTAAGGACCCAGCCGACTGGATGAACCAGTGAGCTATAAAACATTTTGACTGCATGAGGCAGTAGACTGACTGTGCCCAGTCGACTGGCAGTTAAGGACCCAGCCGACTGACTGAACCAGAGAGTTTCGAACATTTTTGATTGCCTGAGGCAATCGACTGGCCTATCCAAGGCAGTCGACTGACTCATAAGGTAGTCGACTGGCCTTCTTGAGGCAGTCGACTGACCCTAGCCGTTGGGAAAAATATTTTAAATCTAAGCATGGAGGCAGTCAACTGGGTGCCGTCAGGCAGTCGACTGGGTGCTTCAGGATTTTAAGGAAAAGTATTTCTAAACAATATTTTTGCCCAAAAAGAAATGATTTTGCTTGCAGATTTTCAGGTCCTACTCTCCACATTGTCTAGGGTGAGATACACTCTCCAAACCCTAGTGTTAAACTATATAAAGAAAGAGATATGAATTAAAACTTTAAGGGTTCTTGTGTGAGAAATTTTCCAAATATTGTTCATCTCTAATTTTCTCTCAAGTATCTTCTGAAAAATCTTTTGATAGCAAGATAGATCAAAATCTTGTTTTTCACTCTTATCATTTTGAAGATTTAAACTCAAGCCTTGAGCCTATTCTCTTATTGAAAATATATTGTAAGAATATATATATCTTGAGTTCTTGAAATATCACCTAAAAACACTTGAGCTTATATTGATCTATCTTCCATAAAAACCTTAGGGTTTTGAGTGTTTTTGTTTCTTGAGTGATATATTGATTACATACACAAATTTGTGATCTTGGGTGAGTGAAGCCCATTGTATCAAGGGAGGATTGTTCTCTTGATTGTGTGAAGAACTAGTTAGCTCTTTTGTAAAGGTTTTGCTATTCCACCTATTGAAGGAAGAGCCATAGTGTGAGGATCGGGAAAGTCTCAAGGAAGGGGATTCATTTAGCCGAGGAGTAGGAGTTACCGAACCTCGTAAAAATCACGGTGTCAATTTCTCTATCTCTATCTCCTTACTTTATGTTCATGCATGCTTAATTTATAGTCTGGTAAATAGCTTGTTGAAATTAAGTAAAATTACTCATTACATATTTACCGTATAAATTATTATTGAACCTTGATTCATGTTCTAGTAAGAAACAAAAAGAGTTAGAAATTATTTTTAAAACCCTATTCACCCCCCTCTAGGGTATTTTAGTGACTTACAGATTTTACTAGCCGTCCATATTCAAGGATGCAGTCAAATTTTGCAAAGTGTGTCTGCGATTTCGAAAACTTGGATCCATATCTCGAAGAGCATGATGCCTTTAACCCCAATTCTGATTGTAGAATTGTTTAATGTGTGGGGTATTGATTTCATGGGACCGTTTCCAAAAATAGATAAGAAGGAAAATATACTTGTGGGGGTGGATTATGTTTCGAAATGGGTAGGAACAGTAGCTACCATACGTGATGATCATGACATGGTGGAAGAATTTGTAAAATCGAACATTTTCTCACGATTTGGTATGCCGAGAGTTCTGATTAGTGATGGTGAAAGCCATTTTGACAACTAGTTTCTTTCCGCTCTGTGTGAAAAGTACGTTGTCACTCGTAGAATTTGTACGACATATCACTCCCAATCACAAGTTCAAGTGGAGGTTTCTAATACGGAGATTAAAAATATTTTGGATAAAATGGTGTATCTGGATTTGAAGGATTGGCCGCGAAGGCTAAATGATGCACTTTGGGCGTTCAGAACTGCGTTTAAGACACCAATTGGTATGTCATCATATCGTCTTGTGTATGGTAAAACGTGTCATCTCCCTGTAGAGCTGGAACACTGAGCATATTGGGTTGTTCAAAAATTGAATTTTGATATAAAGAAAGCCGGTGCGCAGCAGAATCTCCAACTGCAAGAGCTTGAGGGGTTATGAAATGATGCATATGAAAATTCTTTGATTTATAATCTCAAACAAAAACATTCCATGATAAGCACATCAGAAAGAAAGTTTTTGAGCCCAGCCAAAAGGTTTGGTTGTTTAATTCGAGACTCAACTTCCTGGTAAGCTTCAGTCAAGATGGGATGGGCCATACAAGATTATGAAGGTTTTCCCCCATGGAGCAGTGGAGCTCGATGATCCTGACAATGGAAAGACGTTTGTCATGAATGGGCAGAGATTGAAGCATTATATAGAGGTTCGACCAGTTGAGTGTGTGGTAGAAATGATCAATTTGACTGAACCACCACCGTAGCTAGATATACTTGATCCAGAGTATTAAGAAGTGACAACGTCATACCAACGACATTAAAAATTGGTACTAGGTAGAGAAGAGTGGTTGTGATGCCTAGTTTGTATCTGTAGACGGTAATTTAGTTATTTCGGCATTTAAGATAGAGACCGGCAAACTCACAAGGAATATTGAAGGAACATACTGTAGTATGGCCACATAAGGATGATGAGATGGTTCGAGAATTGTGTGCAATATCAGATCCGAGAGGTAAGACATGTGATAATTGGTGGTTGAAGTCGGATCTGCTTTATTTGGATTATGTCGTTGTGACTCAACTTCGGCCTAATAATCGAACTAGTGCAAGAGATCACACTATGCTTAGAACTTTGTAACTCATGGGTATGAAGTGTGTGTTCCAACATTGATTATGGCTGAGATGTCGTTTGCTCGAGAAATTATGAGTAGAGAATGGGCAGGTGCTGATAAATTTGAATATTATCTTCCATACCCGTTTTTACTATCAAAGATCGTTGTTGAGCAGTTTGGTGATAGAATGAAGGAATTGGATGAGATGTGGTGGACAATTATGAAAATATATCCGGAGGAAGATTTAGAGAAGTTGAAAGAGAATGTAGATTGCCGGATATGGTTGAAGAGTGCCGTATCAAGTGATGAAGAAGAAGAGGCAAACTAGGATTTAGGTTTAGAATTTTTAGGTTATTTTATTTATAGGGATGGTAGACCCTTAAGGCTACGTCTTTGGTTTCTTTTATTTTTATTTTAGGATTGTAGGCCCTTAAGGCCAAATCAAATTTTCTTTTCTTTTATTATTTTATAAAAAATATATAATTGCTTCCTTGACAACATGTGTTGATTTCTAGATATTTATGATGAAATTTCTTTTCTCTTGCTATGATTGGGTATTTGTGCTTTGTTGATAATATCTACAGGTGATCCAATTTAAGTTTGGGGGAGAGGATTCATGCTTTGCCTTGGAATCAAGAATTGAGCTTTAAGGGTAACTGTATCTGTTCTCCTATATTATTTTTTACCATGAGGACGTGGTTTGATTTAAGGTTGGGGGTAAGGGTATAGAATTACAAGGAATGAAAATTTTCGAAAAAGATGAAATTTTAAAATTTTGGAGAAACTCTTTGTTTTCACTCATGAATGTTATGCATTACAATTTGATTGAGTTTATGTTTATGATGCATGATTAGTTTGTAATGTGATATTCACATTCATGAGAGTAATGATTAGATTAATTTAGTGAAGTGATATGGTTTTACATGGGTGAGTGATTAAGTGAAATTGAAATTAAGAAAGACGACATTGACCTATAAGCACAAGTACACATTCACTATGAGAAATAGGTTGCTTTTTGACTATGTGGTTGAAAAATAATTTTGCCGTAACAAAAGGAGAGATGGGGAGTTGTTATGGTAGAAATGAAGAAAATTGAAATTTTTTTGAGAAAATAAAATGCAAAAAGTGGTTTTTTGATCTATATAACCGGACCTTGGTATCACCCATATCACTGTTCGCGTCAAAAGGTGAGAAAACTGATGAGCATAAATCCCATGGAATAAGCTCAGGCCTAGTTGGTTGGGATTAAAATTCCTCGCTGGAAAGTCCAGAGACTTAGAAAGACAAAAAGGGATGAAAAGTGGAAAGTTGAAAAGTTACGTGCTGATGAAAAATGGCAAAGTTTGATTAATGAAGTAGGAGAAGAGAAACTGAAATATCATAAGTTGAATACTCACAAAATCACGGAAGGTTGTCTGGATTTTAAGTAGAAAGTAGCGAAATCATTCACTTTAATGGGAACCATTCATGATACGAAGCTTGATATAATTGTTGTTCGGTAGTGAGTGGGAGTATTTCCATCCATACTGTCTTTTGCATTGTATCAAGACTTAATTAATTTGTGTGTGAACTCATGAATGCGTGATTAATAGAGAACTGAGATGTTTGTATGTACCATCACTAGAAACCTTCACGAGACTTCACTTTTCCACTAGGGGTAACCTAGGGGTTTAAAAGGCTTCTTACACGTGCTAAGTGTAATCGTTGACCCTCACGAAAGCAAGGGATTAGGTTAGAATAGTTAAAGTAAAAAGATCATCACAAGAAAAGTTTCCTGAGTTTATTGCTAAGGGACTAACAATATGTAAGTTTGGGGGTGTGATAGGTGTCAAATATTAGTCATTTAGACCCCTTAACTCACTATTGTTACATTCTTTCATTCCATTATTTGGTTATTTTATGTTGTCTGCGTGTTAAGCCATGTTTCAGGAGCTTAATGATGAAATGGAGCTAAGTTCGGTGAATTAACTGAAGAGTGTGTTCTTTCTATCCAAGAGAAGAGTGGTTTTCCATAAAAATCCTATGCTTGTGCTTATGTTTCTAGTATCAAAAAGTTGCTAGAATTGCAAAATCTACGCTTGGACCTATGCTTAAAGCGTAGGCCAGCTACGCTTGAGGCGTAGCCTCCAAGCGTAAGTGCAGAAACTTTTGAGGATTTCGCGTGATTTTTCCTATTTCACCCCGAGCTTAATTGGAAGACGTGCCCATGACTCCAGACCTCTGTATACACGTATGAACACTTATATTTAGGGTTTTGATGTGTTTTGAGAGTGAAAAGACTAAAAAGGGCCTCTCTATCCGATTGCCTATATACACAAGACCATACATCAGACGTGATATATGATATTCTGGTTGTTGATATATGGGTGGAGTTGGAGAGTTCTGTGAGACGTTCATTCATTCAGACTTGCTGCGGTTGAGAGCCATATTCAAACCTAGAGATCCAAAGAAGAAGATTATGGAGAACGTTTCTACATCAACAATGCAGTCACCTTCTACTATGGCCAACAATGCTAATGTCAGTGGTATATATCTACACTATTATTAAAAGTACAAGCCCTATTTATTATTTCAAAATATATTTTTTTCATATTTTAAATCAAAAATAAAATAAAAACTAAATAGGTTTGTCTCATAAAATTTAATAGGTGTAGTGGTTATATTCTATACCAATGGCACCTCTTAAACATGGTGCTCACTCCCAACAGTCATGTTGTTTCACTCCTAACAATCACTTCTTAAAACCCTCCAAATCACACTTCTTTATCATTATACATATTCCACATCATTTTCCATGCAAAAATCCACCCAACAACATACATAACCACACACACAACTCTACACTATACATGTCTTCTTCTTCCTTTTAGTATCCTTTTATGTTTTACCTTTTATGAATTTCTTTTCCTTTTTTTTTCAATGTAAATTGATATAGATTGAGTTTGATCAAGTTTGGTATTTTTTTATTTTGTTTCAATATAAATTGATAGATATTGAGTTTGATCAAGTTTAATTTATTTATTTTATATCTCTCCATCTATTACATCATGTGCATTCGCACATTCTCTTTCCCAGTATCTATATATACTAGGATTAAGCATGTGCTAAGCACAAAGCGAAAGACTTATGGTGAATGAATAAAATATATATAAAAATAATTATAATTTCAACCATTTAAACTTACATAGATATTTTATTAAAAGATAAATATAATAGATAGATATGTACTAATTGTAGAGTCTGATATGTGTCAAATATTAGACATTTTGATCCCTTAATTCACTATAGTTACGTCATTTCATTCCATTATTTGGTATTTTTATTTTGTTTGTCTGTTTAAGCATGTTTCAAGAGCTTAACGAAGAAATATAATTAACTTCGGTGAATTAACCAAGTACATGTTCATTTCTATCCAAAAGGAGAGTCAAAGAGGCATTTCGAGACAAAAATGGCTCCCGGAGGGAAAAAAATTACATTTTCAGAAGCCGTCACCTAAAGCAAAAAGTCTTGTGGAATCAAGATGGTCATTTTAGCGTTGTTGCGGAAAAAGTGCTTTCCATGAAAAAACCTACGCCTGACCTATTCCTTCAGGAACGAAAAGTGCCTAGAAAGTGAAGATTTATGCCTGAGTTACGCCTGACCCCTAGGACTGACCTATGCCTAAGGTGTAGCTAGGGTACGCATAAGGCATAGATGCGGCAAAGTTTTGGGATTTTTGGCTATAAGGTCCGATTCGTCCTCGTTTTGATTCTATGATGCGTCAATGACTCATATATCTCAATGTGCGTGCAATACACATAATATACATTAGAGAGTAGGGTTTAGGTGGATTGATGGTGAAATGATAAAAAAGGGCGAACTCCACATTTGCCTATAAATATAAGGCTTAATATCAGAATTTGGGGTGGGTGTTCAGAGCTTTTACACACGTTCAATTTCAGAGTAGCCTCTGAAGTTATATATCTTTAAAGAAGAGAAGCTATATTCGGACCTAGAGATCTAGAGAAGAAGACCATGGAGGGCGTTTCTACATCAATGATGCAGTCACCTTCTACCATAACCAACTAACTCGATATCTAGGATTTTCAAACAAAACCCTAGCCAAGTAATGTACCTCTTATTTGTTTTCAATTGTAATGAGGGGAACCTGTAACCGTACTGTGATGATTGTAGTAGATAAGAGATCATTTTTATTCTTGATACAAAATTCTATATTTGTTCTAAATTCTTGTCTTAGATGGAATGAATATATTATTTTACACAATTATGATTATTCACTATGAGCAGGAACTTGGATGCTTAATTCATAATTTTCTACACAATGGTGGTAATAAAACTTGAAACCCTAGGTGGACACAGGCCATGCCTTGGCTTGTTGATATAGACATGCTTTAGTTTATTTTCATGCATTAGGAGTATATTGTAGTAATTTAATTGGCATGCACTAATCAGTTTAGTCATGAGAGGGGTTGTCGCAATCCGGTTATTGGTAATCCTTTTTGGGGTTAGTGGTAGAGCAATGAAAACCTTACTTTTCTCTCTCTCGTCAATCACAAACCAATTTAATTTTTTTTTAGAATAATTTATTTAATTTAGATAATTTGGTCTTCGACCACCAAAACAAACAACTTTTACGAAATATAACTCATTGTTTTTGAACTATTAAAGTGAAAAATCTTAGTCTCTGTGGGATCGATATCCCTAACTCAAGATGTTGTTATTCTACAATTGATACGTGCGCTTGTGTAGGATAAAACCTAGCGTCATTAAGGTGTTATTTTTAACCACATATTTTGTACACACCCTGACACAAATCAAGTTTTTGGCTGCGTTGCCGGGGACTTAGCATTGTTCAATAGCCTTAGTAGTTTATTTACATTGCGTTATTGTAGTTGTAGCTAAAGTTAGATTTTTGTGTGATTGATAGATACTCAGAAGAACATTAAAGGAAAAAGTGGAGCTTATGAAGTTGCGTTTGGAACTGTTTGTGAGTTTTGGTGTTACCTTGATTTTTGCATTTAATTCTAGCTTTATTTTATGTTTATAGTTAAAATAATTTAGAAGTAGTTAATTTAGTTTATATTTATTTGAAAAAAAGTTTTAAAAAAAGAAAATAGTCGTTAGTGTAGTGTATGACCGATAGATCGACCCATTTTAATATTGGCACTGAGTTAGTCAAGTACGATCTAGAGATCGAAAAGACTCTCTGTCATTTACGTCCAGCTATTGAAGAGCGTCATCGTCAGTTAAAGGAAGGCACCAACCAAATTAGTGAAGAAGAAGCAATGGGTGACTAAAGAGCCAACCAACCGAGGGCACCAGAGATGTCCCTGAAAGGATACTATGCGCCCGATGTGTATGATTCCTATGCTGATTTTCCAGAAGAAGAAAGTGCAAAGCACATTGAAATGAAGAGAAGCATTATTAATATGGTTCCTAAATTTTCTGGACTTAGAATTGAGGACCCATACCAGCACATAAATGATTTCTTAGAGGTACCCTCTCCTGTTAGGTATGATAATTTGTCCAAAAAAGACTTGCGAGTGAAATTATTTCCATGGTCGTGGAAGGAGAGAGCCAATTTATGGTATATCAAATTGGCTAAAGTGATAAAAATTGGTTGGGAAGCCTTTAAAAAAGAATTCATAGAAAAGCATTATCCCATATGAAAGACCTCGGAAGCACAAGATGCGATCAAAAGATTTAGGGAATTGCCCAGTGAGCATTTTCATGACGCATGGGACAGATATAATGAAATCTTGTATAAGTGTCCCCACCATAGGTTTTCTGAATAGGATATAGCCAAGAATTTTTACATGGGACTTGGAAATGCACATAAGACTTTGATAGATGCGTCAACACAAGGTCAATTCACCTTGAAGCCGGCAAAAGAACTTTTAGAGATGTTTGATAATATTAGTGAGAACACAATTCAATATGAATCTGAGTTGAGGTCTAGAGGTGGACAATGAGAAAGCTTATGTCGTAGATAATGATGATGTGAGAGATACAATGGCAATGATATGAGAGAAATTAGAGAGAATTGATAAGTTTCTTCAGCGAAGTCATTCCTCTCCAAGAGAGATGTTAGAAGTAGAAGCTGAGTATTCTCAAAATGAGTGTTAGGACATAATGGATGTCGATGTAATGCATTGTGGAACTGTTCAAATAATGCTCCATTCATTAATTCATACACCTCAAATGCCATAAATCACCCTCTTCTGTCCTATAAATCTACAAATGTGGAGAACCCGTAACCAAGGTTCCAACAAGGTCAATCGTCCAATTCACAGCCAAGGTTCACCGAGAGACAATAGTCATATAATCCACAGTAGAGGTTCCAACAAAGTCAACAATCATTTGACTCCCAGCCATCAATCATGGCTCGAAATTCTTAGTCAAATTACTAACCTAGATAGCCATCCAATAATTCCTAAGCTATCCAACCATTCAATAATAATCAAGCCCTCTAGCCATTCAAAAATAATCAGGGTGTGAAACCATATAACTACCAGACACAGCCTCGAAGAAGCCAAACTCTTCCACCCGGTTTCTAGACTAGTAAGCTAGAACAAACCATAATGAATATTCATAACATGCTAGGTGTTCATACTCAAGCATTGGCACAACTGCACATCAAGGTGGGCCAAATGGCTAATCAAAGGAATATAAGAGACTTAGGAAAATTGCCGAGTCAGCCGATAGTCAACCCAAAGCCACAACAAGCATTGGAGCTTGGATCATTTGCTAATGAACCTCATAAAGCAGTTAAAGCAATCACGACTATGAGAAGTGGAAGGGAAGTGGAGAGTAGAGTTGAGGAGGAACATGAGGAGAGGTTACAGAAAAGAAACGAGGCGGAACGAGCACAAAGAAATGAAGTGGAACAAGAGTGAAGAAAGGAGGCTGAAATAGTTCAGAAGGACCAACCACAAGTGGATGAAAATGTCGATCAAACATTACTCGAAGAGCCAGAAAGGGCAAGTTACGAAGAGGCAACGCCATTCCCTCAGTGTATTAGAGAGCCGGCCAAGTACGGCAGGCTTAAAGAATCTAATATGTTAGAAACGTTCCGGAAAATTAAGATCAATTTACCTCTCTTAAATGTTATTGCCCAGATACCACCTTATGCTAAGTTTTTCAAGGACCTCTGCACACAAAAGTGAAAGAGCAGAGCAAAGTGTCTAAAGAAAATATTATTTACTGAGCAACTAAGTTCATTGCTTTTGAGCGATACACCACCTAAGATGAAAGAACCGGGTGCTCCCACTATTCCATGTGTCATCGGTGACCAAAAAATTGGTAGAGCTCTTCTTGAACTAGTGCGAGTATTAGCTTGCTTCCTAGTGGGCGTCAGGTGTGTGCAAAATATATGGTTAAAAACGACACCTTAGTAACACTTTAGGTTTTACCCTTCTGGAAGCATATTAATCATGCTTGACTTCATCACGAAGTTCTTCGCGCCTTCTTCTTCTGGGAAATCTACATAGGAATCATACGCCTCCGGCGCGTAGTATCCTTTCAGTGACATCTCTGATGCCCTCTGTTGATTCACTCTTTTGTCACCAATCGTGCTTTTTTCTATCTGACGACGACGCTCTTCAATATCTTGACGTAAACGACTTAGAGTTCTTTCGATCTCAGGGTCGTAAATAACTAACGATGTACTTGGATTAGAATGGGTAAATCTATCGGTCATATACTGAGCTCACAAATAGTTTTTTTTTTTAATAATCACAAAATCGCAGTTTTGAGGTCCAAAAGGACATTTTTTGGCCAAAAATTAATTGAGCTCACTACATAGCTTTGAGTCTTGTTTAATGGCCCTTTTCCACTCAAAAACCTCACCTCATTTAAGAAAATTGGAATATATATTTTTTAAGAAAATAAAATTAACTACTTCTAAACTCTTCTAACTATTAACCAAAATAAAGCTAAAAATTATGTGGATAATTAAGATAAACTAAAACTCACAAGAGGTCTAATGACACAACTTTCACTGCTCCGCCAAATCCCCTTATGCTTCTCAGAACACCTCACAAAAACACATGAATTCCAACTTTAGATATAATCTACAATAACGCAATGCAAATAAACTACTAAAGCTATTAAACAATGCCAAGTCCCCGGTAACGGCACCAAAAACTTGGTGGGCGTCAGGTGTGTGCAAAATATGTGGTTAAAAATGACACATTAACAACACTTTAGGTTTTACCCTTCTGCAAGAACACAGATCATTTGTAGACAGTTTTGCTTCAGTAGGGGAATATCGATCCCACAGAGACAATGATTGTTCATTTCAATAGTCTAAAAACACCGAATTATATTTTTCCGAAAGGACTTTAGTTTTGTGAATTATCTAATACTAATGAAAGTAAAATAGAAAGCAATAATGAATAATGGTTGTGATTTAGAGAAAGAGAAAACTAGGGTTTCCTCACTCCACCACTAACCGCATAATATAGTTTAAATTTTATTTCAATGGCATGAGGGTGATCCATTAACTGTGAATCAGGTCGCACCGCACCAGCAATTTGTCCCCAAAAAGAATTACTCTCAATTAAATCGCGATAACCCATCTCAAGACTAAACTGATTATAGGTATTACAATATTTATGAAATGAAAAAAACCACCATAAGAAAATAAAAATGCAATAGACCATAGAGGTATGATCAATAGGGTTGAAGAGCCCTATTAACAAATGAATAATATTACCAAGCATAGGTGGATCACAAGAGCCATGCATGAAAAGGATACCAATCAAATAATTCACCAACCATAACTGAAACAGAGAAACTAGATTGTCAACATCACCTCCAAAAATTTCAAGATGCATCAAGGTAAGCCCAACAGTCCCATTACTGAGCAAACCATCATACCAGCTTATCACTGCAAACCAGAGCGATAACCATTCACACAGAAGTTGTACCATGATTGAAGATAGAGAGAGGTAAAGTCCACTCATGAACCAGAGCCATAACAGCATAAGACTCTTTAAGGGTTGAAATAAAGAAGAATCTCAAACATACCACTTGGACTATTCTAGCAAACAAAACCTCTAAAGTGCAGAACTCATCTCTGAAAATCCTTTTGTTTCTCTTAAGATATATTTCATAGACTGTGGTTGAAAAACTAAGTTTATTAAGTATAGTGACCAGTGACTTACCTTTTAGAGAATATACAACCCAAGGGATGATGGAATCCCAATCATCTGGTCATGGAAGCAAACCTTTTTAAACCACCATATTCCAAAAAAAATTAGTAAAGCTATAGCCAAATAAAAGATGATCCATGTCCTCCATTTTTAGCTAACAGAACACATAAGTTACACTCTGAACTAATCCAATGGAGATCAAAAAATATGAAGTGTTGATCCTGTTATGCTTCACCAACTAGAGAAGAAAAGAATATTTAGGGATCTTATGGGTGAACCAAATTATATCAGCCCAATCTACCTTATCTTCTTTATATCTAACCATCTCCCATGCATAATTGAATGAGAACTGAGCATTAGAAAGAGCCCATACTATCCTATCTTTGATAGAGATATTTGGTAGAAAATTAGTGGGGAAGTCCCTCTTAAAGTCTAACCAAGCTTCAGAGTTCAAAGAGGGAAAATGCCAACCAAAACTACTAATGAATCTACTCACTGTTGTATTCAAACCAATACAAGAGGATCTAACAACTGCAGGAGTAAAAAGCTTCACAAGAGGACCTTGAGGGTGCTAATTATCATATCATAAAGAAGTACTTCTACCATCGGCAATCTTGTAATGAATAGCGGTCCTATGTTTAAGAAGCTTCTCCTAAGTCCATGTACACCTCCTAGGTATAGAGATCTCCCAAAAGTTCCTACCTTTAATGAGTTGAAATTTAACCCAACTAACCCATAGATAAGATGATTCTATCTGAACCAAACTCCAAACATGCTTAAGCATAACAACAACATTCCACTCTTCAAGATCTTTAATGCCCAAGCCCCCTTCACATAATGGAAGACAAACAGTGGTCCAAGCAACCTTGTAACCCCTCTACACATTTTGGACCCAATCCGTAGAAATGTTCTGAGCAAAACAACAAGATTTTTTAGCACAGACTTTGGAAGAAGAAAAATTGAAGACCAATAAAGTTGAACTGATAAAAGAACAAATTTCACTAGTTGAAGATGGCTGTAAATGAGATAAACTTGCTTGACCAACTTGAAACCCTAGCATAAATTTTATCAAGGAGCAAACCACAATCTTGACTTTTGATCTTAGAAGAAAGAAAAGGCACATCCAAGTACTTAACTAAAAGAGTACCCACTTGAAACCCAAGTCTACTATGAATAAGAGCTAAAGTAGAAGGATCAATTCCAGTTGAGAAAACCATACTTTTAGAAAGACTTGGAACCAGGCTAGAAATGTCATTGAAGTTCTCTAAGGCTGTAATAATGCAATTAACTGATCCCAAATCACCATAGGAAGATAGAGCAAATCATCAGCAAAGAGAAGACTTGAGATGTTTTGAGTTTTACACTACTAGTGATGAGAGAAGTATGATGAAGTTGTCTCTTTAGACAATATGCCAGTAAGGACCTCTATCCCTAACACAAAATGATAGGGGGACAAAGATTCACCTTATCTAATACCCCTAAATCTTTTGAAATAAACCTATATAGCACCATTGATATTGCCAGAAAATTTGGGAGTAGAAACAAACTGCATAATCAACTTGATCATATGTGTAGGAAACTTTAAAACAAGAAGAACAACCTCCAAAGAGGACCATGAGATGGTGTCAAAAGCTTTAGTAAGATCAACCTTCAAAGCAGCTCTAGGATCACCACCCTCAATATTATAGTCCTTAAGCAACTCCTAAGCCAACAAAATGTTATGAGTGATATTTCTACCAGAGGTAAAATCTCTTTGGTTGGGATTGATACAATGGGGCAAACAACCTTGAACCCTATTTGCAAGAACCCTTGACAGACATATGTAAAGAGTATAACACAAGGAAATTGGCTAAAATAAGACACAAAAGTAGGGTTATCAACTTTAGGCACCAATGTAATGATGGTTGAATTCAGCTCAGTAAGCATTTGACTAGAATGGAAGAAAACTAGAATGGCATTGGTGACATCATTACCAATAATATTCCATGTATGCTTAAAAAAGAGGGCATTGTAGCCATCACTGATGAGACCAAAATAGTTGATATTCTGAGCATTAATATACCTCTTGTTAATTTCTTTATTCTATTAATTTGGTATTTTATCCGAGTTGTGTGTTAAGCATGCTTTCAGGGCCTTAATGCAAAAATGTGTTAATTTTGGGTTTTTAGCAAATATGTCTGATTTGGAGCAACACTTAGAAGATATTCGCACTCAAATCATCAAGCTACAAGTTAGTAAATCAGAGTACAAGTGGTGGAAGCAAGGAAATTCGCGGATTAAATAAATAATAAAATTCAGGAGCCACCGCATGTGAAACTCTATTATAGAATTTTGACTTTGTGTAATCCATTCAACACCATTTCTTAGTCCCTAAGTTCTCTTGGAGTGCAAGTAAAGAACATGTCATTTCTGTACCAACTTCTGTAACACCCCGTGTTATTTTCCTTTTTTCCTAAAATTATATTTAATTTAATTTCGGTAATGACGTCACTTGTTCGTGACGTATTATTTATTCTTGGTATTTGATACCTGTAAATTTTTCGCGTTTAGTTTAAAGTCGACTGGATGACTTTACGGTTTTTCTTTGACGACTACACGAATTCTTATTCTCGACTACACGGTATCGTTTCGATTATTTCGATTACGGTGTTAGTACTTTTACGGATCCGGGGTGAAGCGTATTAAATTACCTTCTCGGTGTTCCGATTGTCGGGTTCCTATCCCGATATATTTTTAATTGGACGTCCCGTTATTAATTCGGGCTTACGAAATTATGTTTGGGCGTTCTGGAAATTGTGGGGACTTATTATATATATATATATATATATATATAATTATTATATATATATATTGAAGTGGGGTTATTTCGCAATTTCGGATACTTGGAGGGTCAGTTTCGCAATTAGATCATATATATATATATATGTATATATAGAACCGTATCTGCTCCATTTCCTTCTCCTCTTGGACGGACGACTGCAGCTTCATCTCCTCTCTTCATGCACGACCGAGCTGCTCTCCATCATCACCATGTTCGCCGGTCAGGCGAGAGAGAGAGAGAGAGAGGAGCGGCGGGAGAGGAGTCGCGCTGGCTAGGCAACAGGTTGCCGCAGCAGCAGCTGCGGCTGTAGCCAGGGTCGGCGACCTGGAGCGGGCGACGACGGTGGACGGCGGCGGTGCTGGTGGCGTCGGCAAGGCGCGCAGGTGGTGGCGCAAGGGCAAGGCCGCGTCTGGGCAGTCGCGCGTTGACGCGTGGACAGGGGCGAACTCGGCTGGGCTTCGGCCAATTTTCGGCGACCTTCCGGTGATCAGTTTGAGCCGATTTTCGGTGAGTAGTTTCGTACCTACGTAGTATTCGTCATATATTAATTTCGTGATTTTAGGATGAACGATTTGCCCGAAAATCGCATTTATAGGTTATAGTTTTCGTTTGGGGTATTTTAGATTTAACCCAATTAATTAACCGATTATTAATGGGCTTCGTATATATCGTATAGGTTGTCAAGACGGACATTTCGATATATTTGAAATAATTATCGGACAATTTTGGTCCGCGGGCTTCATATTCGGGCGCCGGCACTGTGCTGTTTCGGACTGTTCGGTAACGTATAATTAGGTGAGAAATTATATTTCCCCCTCCGCATTATTGAAGTAGTATAGGGGTGTAAAACCCTTATTTAATTTAATATAGATATTTTAAATTGTTAATTTAAATATCTATGATTCGTTTAGAATCGGAATTGGACTTAGGAATTAATTTAAGAAAATTAATTAAATTAATTCCTATGAGATAAATTAAATTCTTATTTAAATTGAATAAGAATAGACGGCTTAGAATTTTCCTTGAGAATTAAATGGACTAGTGTATATGTGGACGTAAGGGGCGCGAATACTTAGACGCTATGCTAGGTTCCCTTACGATACGTTAATCAATTGCTTTAATTTATTTTAAAGGCAGGTTAAGGGAAATTGAAATATTTTCTAAAGAATTAAGAAAATATATTTTAGAAAATATGAGTTATATATGAAATTATTTTCATATGATTTAAATGCTTTAATGTATTTTAAAAGCATGTACAGAGATTTTGAGATTCATGTGGATATTTTCATAAATATGATGTTATACATATTTGTGTTGATGCATGTTGTGCATGAGAAGTCGCAACTGGGTTGTGCATCCGTCTTTGGCTTATAAGTCGCAACTGGGCTGTGCATCCATTTTCGAATTTCGTATTGGAAGTCGCAACTGTGTTATGCATACGAAGTCGCAACTGGGTTGTGCAAATGAAGTCACAACCGTGTTGTGCATATGAAGTCGCAACTGGGTTGTGCAAATGAAGTCGCAACCGTGTTGTGCATATGAAGTCGCAACAGGGTTGTGCAAATGAAGTCGCAACTGGGTTGTGCATTGTGTTTCATGGGGTTTCTGCCATGAGGTTTATGAGTCACTCTGCCTTGTATAGCTTTATGTGATCTCATTTAACATGTATACGTGATATTATTACATGTGATGTTGGAGCAGGTTTAATATGTGTTATTATTGCCTGTTGGATTTGGGAGCATGTTATGTATGAATATTGCGAATTTAATTCATATTTTATAAATGCTCAGTTGAAAATGAGAAATGTGAAACAAGACTTTAAATGAGAAGATTATTAAAGTATAAATGAAACGTATATCCTTATACTTGTGTTATATACTTTTGTGCCCGTAGGGGAGGTTAAGTATATTGGCCTAGTGACCTTTGTGGCTAGTTGCGGTTAGTGATGGACTGCAGAGATGATTTTGAGTTGATGCCTTAAAGAAGGCGGGGTTAACAGTCTTGTGATTGTGGTCAGTAGTTTTGTGATTGTGGTCAGTTGTGTGACCTTGTTGGAGATTTGAGGTCCGAGATCGATTTTAGTATCAGTTATGAATCGGGGCCTTCGAGAAGGCGGGTGATGAGATTGTGAGTTGTAGTATGGACCTTTAGGTGTCTTTCACTTTTGAGGAATGAGTTATCAACTGTAGTTGAGAGTTTGATTGGTGAGAAGAGGTTACGGTTGAGTGACTTTATTTAGTACTCGAGGTACCGTAGCTTGATAGTCTCGGTTCTTGTGCTTAGTTCATTCCCCTAAGCATTCCTTATATGGCGTTTTGTACACTAGTACGTGGTCATTGACTTGTATGTCATTCCTAGATTCCTTGGTTACGGCGTGGTGCCGAACCTCTTCCTCGTGGTGTCATTGATTTTGTGGAGTTGGAAACGGACGGTTGTGGTCCGTGAGTCCAACGTATTGTTCTTCCTTCATTTTCCTCTTGGGACATTATAGGAATCCTTGGAGTTGTAGTCACTCTTATCTGGCTGTCTGTCGGAAACGGAGTTTTTCACGTTTTGAAAACAAACTCGTTGTATTTTAAAGGAAAAACCCGTTTTCGCCTACCCCCGTAGCCAGTACAGGCGAATGACGGAGACCGGGGGCAAGACGGTCATTTTCATTGTATGGATTTTTAAAGAAAACCGATTCTGTAGAAATTCTGAGGTTACGAGACTTCTTCCTTAAGAACCTCGACCTGTAGTGTTTTGAAAGGTGTTCCATTGTTTCACCTTTGTTTCGGATCATTTCTAAGTCTTGGGCATGAGGCTTGGTGTTGTTCAGTGCACACATATAGTGTTGCCTTTCCTTTTCACTGGGTTGTTGATGTCACCACCTAGGTGATTTGAGTTGTTACACGTGTTAGGGGCATGGATGCCAAGCGGTGGATTTCGATCCTCGTGGACATTAGAGGTGAGTATGTTTTCCCTCTGTTTGGAGTTTCTGGTTAGCGTTGTGAGCGCTGGATGATTGGTTAGATTTGACATTAGTGTCGTGTACCTAATGTACATTGGTGAGAGTAGTGTAGACTACTGGTGTTGGGTACTTGGAGTACGAGTTTTAGAGACTCATGTTGTGTATTTATATATATATATACGTGTAGATATATATATATATATATTCCCTATATACTTATGTCTACTCATTTACGATAGTATATGAGCGTGTGACTTGGGTTTGCGTGGATGGGACTAGTTGGACTATATTTATATCTTATTAGACGGTTTAGCTTTACCTAAACTATCAGAGGATGTGGTAGTTAGGATATCTTTTCCCACTGAGCTTATTTGCTCACAGGGGAATTTCATTCGCCCCCTGGTATTCCACGCCAGGTTGCAGGAAATATACGGCTATGAGCAGGATGCAGTGCAACGACAACTTTCTTTTGTTTCCTTGTTACAGGTTTTGGAGTTGCGTTGGGTGATGCGGTTACGGTTGCAGCACGACTGGGTTTGGGGACGATAGGTATCCGCTTTCAGTTTCTCTACCCATTGTTATGGGATTGTTATGTATTCTTTTTTGGGAGCCAGTCTGTTGGCATATCCCTGTTGATATATCCTTTAGTTCCTGTATTTATTCTTTCTGATGGTTATTGTATTTATTTTGCACAGCTAGGTGCATTTCTTGTATTCCTATTCGAGCATTTGTGGCTCTGTTGAGTTTAGAGGGTTTGGAGGGGTTTTGGTTTCTTTCCACTACCTTGTCCCTAGTAGGATTGTTGAATGTGGGGCTTGGAAGCCATTGTTATTATCGAAATGTTATTGGCAGGTACTTGTGCTGTGGTTGTGTATCCGGATGTTCCATTTACAAACGGAACTCTGCCGGATTTTCGTTAGATTCCGCTGCTTTGTTTATTATTCATTTGGGTATGAAATATACCGTTCCATCATTATTCCATACGTTTTCATGGCTAATGATATCTTAGTTGGTTTCTCATCATAATGATCACATCCTGGATCCCTTGGATATCCCAGTTCGGGAGTCTTAGGAATTTAGGGACGTGTCAGCATGGTATTAGAGCATTTTACCCTTTTGTGGGTGTTTGATGACCTTCAGTCATTGGTTTTCATTTGTTTTTCGTTTCTTTTTACTTCCGAATTCACTCCCTTAGCTCTTAGGCTCAGGTTTCAGAGTCCTAGGAATTTGGGGCGTAACAACTTTTGTCTATAAATACATGTGGATTTCATTAAGAGATGACATCTCTGGAACATCTTTTGATATCTTTTCATATATTCCAGAATATCATTGTTCATAAAAGCCTCTCTATTTGAAAGAGGGTCCCTTCCTCAAGAACTAAAGAACAAGCCATCCAATCATGAAGATGGCGGCTACATCAACAATGAAGTCTCCTCTTTCCATGAGTGGGTAATCGGTATATAGGGTTTCCAATGAAACCCTCGCTGAGTAATGTAGTCTTTTATTTATTTTTAATGCATGATAATTATGTAGTGAGAGACCAAACAAATAACCTAAATAAGATTTATTTATTTATTCTATTCTTTATTTGAGATTGAACTAATGATTTATCTTGAACAACTATGTTTTATCAAACGGAGAAAGAACCTCCGTGATTTAATAACGGTTTTTACATAATGGTACTTATTTGGCATGATAAAGTCTTTGGTTTACACAGTCCATGCTTAGAGAAGATGATTGTTAGCGTGTTTTTTAATTTCCTGTTTTAAGACTAGTTGTAGTATGGATGCATACAACAGTCACACTAATCGCAAATGGATTGTAGCGAATACAGACCAATTGCATCCTTTTTGGGACTAGACAATTGCTTGTAGCATTACTAGTCTAATTCATATAAGTTGTACCACCATCTTGCAATAATATAATTAAAGGAATACATTAAAAGGCTAGTGGTGGAGTTAGAATTCAACCCTAGACTTGTTTATCTTTAGTGAAACCAAAAATAATTATCTTTATTTTATTTTATGCTTAGTAGTTCAATCAAACAAACCAATTAAACAACTTTTATAAATATAATTCAATTCGCTACTTTATAATTATTTGAAATACGACTTTGATCTCTGTTGTTCGATACCCTCTTTACCCAACTATACTATATACTACTCGCGTACTTGCGACTGAGAGATTAAAACTAGATCGTGTTAATTACTTATTTTAACACTATTATTTTCACAAGTCTGCAACCGATCAAAAGTTTTTGGCGCCACAGTTGGGGATCAAACGGATATTTCAGATTATTATATTGAAGTTCTTTGAATTATTGTATCAATTTTAATTCTTCCTTTTAATTTTTCGCATTTCTTTTGCAGAAACAGCTTCTGCCAAAATTGCAAATTTTCTAAAAAACTCACGGACTCTAGTTCCTGATCAATCGACTCCTTCAATGATTGTTCGGTAAGTTCTAGCGACCGATCGAAGAACTCTCCGATCTTTCGGTAATAACCCTGATCAATCGGTTGACTCTGTGATCGATCGAATTACTGTGTTCGCACAAAAATATGGATAACATAAAAGATATTGTATAATCAAATCATAACAATATCAGAAAAAAATCATAATATAATCTTTCCCAAAAATAAAATATATATTTAGATTTTAAGCAGATTTGTTTACATCTATATTTTATTGACATAAATATATATATATATATATAAATAAATAAATATATATAAAATAATAATAATAATAAATAATATATAAAATAAAAATAATACTTTATTCATTTAAATCCCTTATTCAACTATTGCAATTCAGTGCCTATTTTTTTAATATTATTATTGATTGTTTATGCTTGGACGTCATTCAGTGAAAAGTCCCTTTGAGGCTTTTGACCCTAAAATTAATCAAACGTACCGAATAAATAAAAGAAATAATTTATTAAATAATTTAAACATGGGTGAAAATGAAGTTGTGGCATCGGACGCAGTTTTTAAAGATTTCTATACAGCTCAAGATTATACGTCGCCCTTAGAAATCTCACTTCCTGATGGAGCGGAAAATTTTGAAATTAAACAAACAATAATTAATATGTTATCTAAATTTCATGAAAATACTCATGAAGACCCTTATCAACATATAGATGAATTCTTAGAGGTCTGTTCTACCTTACGTATGAGAGGACAAACTGATGATGAATTTAAAACTCGATTATTCTCTCATTCCCTAGAAGATAAAGCTAAAGTATGGTACAGAACTGGTATTGAGACTAATTGGAATAAGCTTCAAAAATAATATTTGCATAAATTCTTCCATATAGGAAAAACTCATGAAACTAAATGAACTATTCTAATGTTTACACAATTACCTGGTGAGCAATTCTATAAAACTTGGGAGCGATTTAACAAAATATTACGAAAATGCCCTCACCACAGATTTCTAACACATGAGCTAGTATGTAGTTTCTATATAGGGCTAGGGGAAGGACATAAAACTATAGTTGATGCAGCTTGTGGAGGTACCTTTACACAGAAACTTGTAAACGTTTTATGGAATCTTTTCAAAAATCTCAGTGAAGATTCCGGTCAAAATATGTCGGACATTAGAGCACCGTGAACTATCCTGTCTAATCCTAAAAGAACGGAGGGTGCATTTGAAATTAGTTAGATAAATGAAGTAACTTCAAAATTAGATGAGCTAAATGAAAAGTATAATCTATTAATGAGAAATACTCAAGCCAATCCTATCCAAGAATTTTTCTCGGAGTGCGCTAATCCTTCACACCTTGCTAATAATTGTCCTTATATACAACAAGAGTAAGAGTTTATCACTGAGAATGTTAACGCTACTTTCACCAATTCGAGTAACAACCTGTTATTAAATACTTATACTCCAGGTTGGCGAAACCATCATAACTTCTCATACAAAACTCAAAATAATACCTTTAACCAAAGTCATAATCAACCATCTAACCAATTCCGTCCATTTAACCAAAACCCTACACAACAACCAAATCAATTCCGCCTATTTAACTAAAACTCTAACCAACCACCCTTTAGAAATCCAAATAATACACAACCTATGAGGTCACCTGGTTTTGAACAAGAAATTAAGACTGTCTTAAACAAATTCAAAAATGCTACACAACTCCTAAATACATATTCCTAAGCTATTTCTAAACTAGAAACCGAAATTAGGTAAATAGTTAATTCTATGAATAAAATAGAAGAAGAAAAATTGCCAAATCAACCATTACCAAATCCTAAAGGGCAAGATTATGTAATTCATGTAGGAGAACCAGCCATTGAAACTATTCAAGCAATGACCACTCTTAGAAGTGGAAAAATCATAGATAATAAGGTTAAAGAGCAATTTGAAGAAAGGACGAAGCAACAAAATAATAATGAAGAAATAAATAAATAAAAGGAAAAAGAACCTATGTTTGATTAATTAATCTCTAAAGGAAAAAAACCTATTAAAGAAACACAGAATAATTTTATACCACTAAAAGAAATAGGAGAAACAAGCTATGAACCAAAAGCACATTTTCCACAACACTTAAGAGATCCTGTTCCTTATGGGAAACAAGGAGAACATTTCAAGAAATGTTCAAAACTTTCCAATAAGTGAAAATCAATCTTCCTCTTCTTGATGCTATTAAGCAAGTTTCTGGTTATGCTAATTTTTTTAAAGATTTATATACATCAAAAGGAAGAATCGAACTCACAATACTAAGAAAATAGTAGTAACCAATCATGTGAGTTCAATAATATCAAACACTACTCCTCCAAAATATAAAGATCCTAGAGCCCCACCTATTTCCTATATAATAAGAGATCAATAAATTGGAAAAGCTCTTCTTGATTTAGGACCTAGTGTTAATCTACTAACTTACTCAGTTTATCAGCAACTAGGTTTAGGAGATTTAACTCCCACACCTGTTATTCTACAAGTTGTAGATAGATCAACTAAAACACCTAGAGGGATCGTAGAGGATGTTATTGGTCAAATTGATAAATTACAATTTCCTGTGGATTTCATTGTTTTAGATGCCGAACCTGTTTACGATCCTACTAAGCAAATACCCATAATTCTAGGAAGACCTTTCTTAGCAATCGCTAACGCATGCATAGATTGTAGAACTAGTGTTATGGATTTATCATTTGGGAACATGAAAATTAGGAAAACTGTATTTTATAATAAATATCCAATGATTTAACAAGATGAATGCTTTCTCACTGATACACTCGACAAGGTGATAGAATAAATGACACCCTAAATATTGACTAAAGATCCACTACTAAGAGCAATGAGCAGTGATGAAATGTTAGATGATTACATTGAGCCACTAAATAGTCAGGATTTACCCAAATTAAAGGATATCTCTGTCATTGAACAATCTGTAGGAGTAGCACCATGGAGGGCAACTAAGGAACCATTACCAACCTTATCAAGTACACCCCCAATACCCTCATTAATATCACCACCTAAGTTGGAATTAAAAGAATTACCTAATCACCTGAAAATGTATTCTTAGGACTTGAAAAAATATTACCAGTAATCATTTCTGCTCAGTTAAATACGAAACAGGAAAATAGTCCAGTAAAGGCTCTGAGCGAGAATAAAGAAGCAATATGGTGGAGTGTAGCTTATTTAAAAGGAATAGATCCTTCAATTTTTATGCATCGTATTCATTTAGAAGAAAATGTTAAACCCTCTAAAGAAATGTAAAGAAAATTAAATCCTAATATGAAGGAAGTATTTAAAAAGGAAGTTATAAAATTACTATATGCAAAAATAATCTACCCAATTTCTGATAGCACATGGGTAAGTCCAACACAAGTAGTACCCAAGAAGTCTAGTATTACTGTAGTACCCAATACAATGGGAGAATTAATTCCTCAATACACCACCACAGGGTGGCGTGTATGCATTGATTATAGAAAGTTAAATTCTCACACTAGAATAGATCATTTTCCACTACCATTTATTGACCAAATTCTTGAAAGGTTAGCAAGACAGAGTTATTATTATTTTCTAGATGGTTATTCGGGATGCAACCAAGTAGCAATTGACTCTGTGGATCAAGAGAAAACTACGTTTACATGTCCTTATGGTACCTTTGCATATAGAAGAATGCCATTTGGTTTCTGTAATGCACCAGCCACTTTTCAAAGATGTGTGATGTCAATCTTTTCTGATATGGTGGAAAAATTTTTGGAAGTATTTATGGATGATTTTTCAGTCTTCGAAACCTCCTTTGAAAAATGTTTAAAACATCTAACGTTGTTATTATAAAGATGTAAAAAAACTAATCTCATTTTAAGTTGGGAAAAGAGTTATTTTATGGTTTAAGAAGGAATAGTGTTAGGTCACATTATTTCAAAACGAGGAATTAAGATAGATAAAGCCAAAATAGAATTAATCTCTAACCTACCTCTGCCTACAACTGTACGGTAAATACGATCATTCTTAGGTCTTGCATGTTTTTACCGACATTTTATTAAAGACTTTAGTAAAATAGCAAGATCACTATGTAGTCTATTAACAAAAGATGCACCATTTAAGTTTAACGCAGAATTTCATAAGGCTTTTCAGATACAGAAAAACTTATTATCTACTGCACCAATTATGCAACCCCCTGACTGGTCATGACCATTTGAGTTAATGTTTCGACGGTTCAGACTATGCTATTAGAACAGTTCTGGGGCAACGAAAAGAGAAAATACCACATGCTGTTTATTATGCCAGTAAAACCTTTACTGAAACTCAGATGAATTATACTACCATAGAAAATGAATTATTGGCCGTAGCGTATGCCTTGGATTATTTTCGATCATATTTATTAGAAACCAAGGTTATAGTATACTCTGATCACTCGGCACTAAAATATCTCTTATCGAAGAAAGACTCAAAACCTCGATTAATCAGATAGATATTACATTTACAGGAATTTGATTTAGAAATCAGAGATAAAAAAGGTACCAAAAACGTAGTAGCAGATCATTTATCAAGATTAATAGTAGAGTCAACCAAGGATGATACATCTGTAGAAGATTTGTTCCCGGATGAACAATTGTTCCATGTAAGTTTAGAGATCCCATGGTATGCAAATATAGTTAACTACCTAGAAACTGATAGAATACCTACGGGTTGGACAAAGCAGGAAAATGACCATTTCTTTTCACAAGTTAAACTCTATATATGGGAGGATCCATTCTTAATTAAGCATTGTCCAGATCAAATCATTAGGATGTGTGTTCCACAGAGTGAAGTAGCAAGTATTTTAAAATTTTGTCATACTCTTGAATGTGGATGTCATTTCGGAGCAAAAAAGACAGCAATAAAAGTGCTACAAAGTGGATTCTATTGGACATCAATATTTAAAGATGCATATGAATATTGTAAGAAATGTGATAAGTGTCAACGTTTAGGTGAGATATCGTGAAGAAATCATGTCACGCCCCGAATTTCTAGGACTCCGAAACCCGAGCCTAAGAACTAGGGGAGTGAAAGTGGAAGTAAAAAGAAACTGGAACAAATGACATTCAGACATCAAACACCCAAAAAAAGGTAAGAATGACACACTCTAATACCCTACTATCACGCCCCTAGAATTCCCGAAACTCTAATCTAGAGAATCAGCGAATCTCCAAAGGGTGACGTAAGTCAAGCGACTACTAGAGTCAAGAATGAAAAGAAGATACACGGAGTAACAATGAAAAATATACTCCATGCCAAATAGAATACTAGAACTCAATAGTATCCTCAGATACCAACAGACACGCTCCTAAATTCCTAAGACTCCCGAACAGGGACATCCAAGGTATCCAGGATGTGATCCATAACATGAATGACCAACTAAAACATCATTAACCGTGAAAACATATGGGTTAATGATAGATATGGTATATTTCATACCCAAATGGATAATAAAACTAAGCAGCGGAATCTAACGAAAATCCGGCAGAGTTCCGTTTGTAAATGGAACATCCGGACAACAACCACAACACAAGAACCTACCAATAGAAATTCAATAATCACAATGGCTTCCAAGCCCCACATTCATCAATCCTACTAGGACCGAGGTAGTGGAAAGAAACCAAAACCCCTCCAAACCCTCTAAACTCAATAGAGCCACAAATGCTCGAATAGGAATACAAGAAATGCACCTAGTTGTGCAAAATAAATGCAATAACCTCCTGAAAGAATAAATACAGGAAATAAAGGATACATCAACAGGGATATGCCAACAGACTGGCTCCCAAAAGAAAATACATAACAATCCCATAACAATGGGGAGAGAAGCTAACAGTAAATACCTATCGTCCCCAAACCAGTAGTACTGCAACTGTAACCGCATCACCAGTGCGACTCCAAACCTGTAACACGGAAACAAGAGAAAAACTGTCGTTGCACCGCATCCTGCCCATAGCCGTATATTTCCTGTAACCTGGCGTGGGAATACCAGGGAGCAAATGAAATACCCCTATGAGCAAATAAGCTCAGTGGGAAAAGATACTCTAATTACCACATCCTTTGGTAGTTTAGATAATGCCAAACTATCTAGCAAGATACATATATAGCCCAACTAATACCATCCACGCAAAACCCAAGGCACGCTCATACACTACCGTACGTAAGTATATAACGGGGATATATATATATATACACACACATATATATATATAAGTATAAATACACAACATGAGCATATTAGATACAACTAAGACTCGTACGTACCCACACCGGTAGTCTACACTACTCTCACCAACGTACACTAGGTACACGATACGAGGATCCAATCTAACAATTCCTCAATTACTCACAACACAATTCAGAAAATCCAACAGAGGGAAAACGCACTCACCTCTAATATCCACAAGGATCATAATCCACCACTAGTACCAAGGAATACTCATAACTCACTCCCTGAGAACACAGGAGGAAAAATACTCACGTCATTGCATACTAACACAATCATCGTGTATATATATATATATATATATATTGTAAATGTACAATATATATATATATATAATACAAACCTCATCCCATTCCTAAGGAAAATCTACCTCTCAAAGGCTAGATCACCTCAATCATATCACCATACCATAAATCATATAGACCTCATAATACTATCATCAATAGGGTCAATCACATCACTAACGCTCTCACTGTAGGCGAGGAAAAACCACCAATCAAATCACTAAGAGTACACGAACTCAACTCAGAAGAACGACCACCCAATGGTCACCGAAACAAAGTAAAGGAAAAGACTTCCCAATGCTAAAACAACTGATAACCGAGACAACAATGTCAAGGTTAAAACACCACAAGTGTTTAAGGAGAACACATGGACAAGGAACCCAATCCACTCGGTATCCATGCCCATAACATGTGGAACAACTCGAATCACCTAAGTGGTGACGTTAAAAGCCAAGAAGAAAGGAAGGACAACACTATATGTGTGCACTGAACAACACCAAGCCTCATACCCGAGACATAGAAATGATAGGAAGCAAAGGTGAAACAATGGAACACCTTTCAAAACTCTTCAGGATGAGATATTGAGAAAGAAGTCTCGAAATCTCATAATCTCAAGACAAGTAATAGAATAGTTTTACCTTTTAAGAAACCACATAGTAAAAATGACCGTCTTGCCCCCGGTCTCCGTCAGTTGCCATCACCGGCTTTTAGAAGTTACAAATCTTTTTAAAGAAGATCCTAAGATCATTTTATAAAGTGTTAAAGCTTTTCATTGCTATGGGGTAGGCGAAAACGAGTTTTTCCTTTTAAATATAAAGACTTTAGAAAACACCGTTTCCGAAAGACAGTCGAATAAGGGCGAACACAACTCTACAGATTCCTATAATGCCCAAAAGGACAGCAAAGGAAGAACGACACGTTGGACTCACGAAAGATAACCATCCGTTTCCAACTCCACAATGACACCACATGGAAGAGGTTCGGCACCACACCGTAGCTGACAACTCAAGGAATGACATACAGGTCAACGACCACGTACTAGTGTACAAAACACAGTACCAGGAATGCTCAAGGGAAGGGACTAAGCATAAGAATCAAGACTGTCAAACTACAGTACCTCGAGTACTTAATGAATCCCTAATCATAACCTCTTCTCATCAATCAAAATCTCACACAACTCATCACTCACCTTCTCTAAGGCCGCAATTATCAATTGACATAAAAATCATCCCTAACCTCAAATCTCCAAAAGAGTTCACACAACTAACCACGATCACCAAACTACTAATCACAATCACAAGGCTACTAACCACAATAGCAAGGTCGCTAACCACAATCTCTAAGGCCTCAACTCAAAGTCAAGCCTACGATCCACCACTAGCCTCAACTAGCCACATGGATCACTATGCCAACACGCATAACCTCCCCCAAGGGTACTAAAGTATACAACAAGTATAAGGATATACGTTTCATTATACATATTAATTATGGCATATTATCATTTTCTTCCACATTAATTACTTTCAACTGAGCATTTATAAAATATGAATTTAATTTACAATATTTATAAATAGCATGCTCCAACAACACATGTAATATAGCACATATACATATCAAACGAGATCACATAAAGGGTATGCAGTGTAATGTGACTCGACACTCCCCGTGATACTCACACACAACACACCCTTCCCAAGGGTAACGGATACAAACTCTGTCCACTCATCATAGTGTAGAGTTACCACACCGACTCTTCCCAAGTGATTTTGACACTTCTCACTTTCAACAAGGAAGACGGTTGCACAAGAGCCCAACTTGCAATTTCGTGCGCCATGACTACCCCTGAGTCAAGAACATGAACCTCTACCTGGACTCCTAACTCACATTTGTCGGCTTTTTAGTTCCGTAGGCGTGATACCTCCTGGCCAGTTGTTGTGATGATCCAACACAAAGACACCCATACTTGAGTACACAACTCATACATATCAACATCGTGATTTGACACTACACGACATTCTCAACAGGCACCCCGGGCCTCAACATAAATATGTAATACACCATATTTATGAAAATACCAACATGGTAAATATCAACATAAGTCTCAAATCTCTGTTCATGCTTTAAAATGCAATAAAGCAATTAAATCATATGAAAATAATTTCATATACCATTCATGTTCTCCAAAAATATATTTTCTTTAATTCTTTACAAAATATTTTAATTTCCCTTATCATTTATTTAAAATAAATTATACAATTAATTCACGTATAATAAGAGGAACCTAGCATGGCGTCTAAGTCTCTCACATCCAACGTTTACAAATTTCTCTAGCCCATTTAATTCTCCAGGGAATTTCTAAGTCGTTTATTCCTATTCAATTCAATTAGGAATATATTTAATCTCGTATGGAATAATTTAATTAATTTTCTTAAAATTAATTTCTAAATCCTGCGCCGATTCTACCCAAATATAGATATTTAAATTGGCAATTTAATATATCTATATTAAATTAAATAAGGGTTTACACCCCTAAACTACTTCAATAATGCGAAGTGAGAAATATAATTTCCCACCTGAGATTACTCTTACAGAACAGCCGTTTCGGGCCAACTGTGAATAGTACCGGCGCCCGAATATGACGCCCGCCGACCAAAGTCGTCTGAAAAATATTTCACCTATATAGAAATGTCCGTCTGGACAACCTATACGATATATACAAAGCCTATTAGCAATAGGTTAATTAATTGGGTTAAATCTAAAATACCCAAAACGAAAACTATAACCTATAAATGCGATTTCGGGCAAATCGTTTAATGTAAAATCACGAAATTAAAGTATGATGAATACTACGTAGATACGGAGCTACTCACCAAAAATCGGCCCAAACCGATCACCGAAAGGTCGCCGAAAAAATAGCCGAAGCTCCGGCTGGACTCCCCTGTCGCGCGGACAACACCCCCCTGCGCGAACCAGCTGCTGCAACCCACCTCCAGCCGCGTCGTCCACCGTCGTGCCACCAGCGTCGCTGAGCCATGCCATAGCCGCCGCTTTTCCTGGCCGGCACCGCCTGTCCCAGCCGCGTCTGCTATGGCGACCAGCTGCGACCACCGCCGCGCCTCCCTCCAACCGGTTCCTCTCTCTCTCTCTCTGCCGGCGACCATGGAGAATGGAGAAGGCAAGCTTCTTTGGTCGTGCGTGAAGAGGAAGAAAGAAGATGGAGCAACGTGCGTGTAGGAGAAGATGCAGAATATCTGTGTATATATGCATATACATATATATACTTAATCTCAAAAATGACCCTCCAAATGTCCATAATTGCGAAATAACCCCAACACTATATGTATATAATTATAATTAAATATATATATATATACAGTAAATCCCAATAATTATCGGGGACGTCCAAACATAATCTCGTAAGCCCGAAATAATAACGGGACGTCCAATTAATTATACCGGGTTAGAAACCCAAACGTCGGAACACTAAACGCCCGATCCAATTAAAACGCGTCGTCATTCAATCGAAACAGTAATCATTAAACGTCGAATAAACTAACGTTGAAACCAGACCGTGCAATTGACAACAAGAATTCGTGTAGTCGTCAAAGAGAAACCGTAAAATCATCCAGTCGACTTTAAAACTAAACGCGAAAAATTTACAGGTATCAAATACCAAGAATAAATAATACATCATGAACAAGTCACGTCATTACTGAAATTAAAATTTAAAGAATTTCAGAAAAAAGGAAAATAACAAGGGGTGTTACAAATCAAATGCCTCAAAACCCGATTCTTATAATAGAATTATTTGACGTTTGGGCAATAGATTTTATATGTCCATTCCCAAAGTCATAAGAATTTGAATATATTTTAGTTGCAGAAGATTATGTGTCTAAATGGGTTGAAGTCGTACCAACTAAGAAACCAGATTATCAAACAGTTATTAAATTCTTATAGTCCAATGTGTTGGCTAGGTTTAGGACACCACAAGCTATAATTAGTGATGGAGGAAAACATTTTTGTAACAAATATTTCGGAAGTGTGTAAAAAATATTCCGTAACACATAAAGTAGGCACCGCTTATCATCCTCAGACTAGTGGTCAAGCAGAAATTTCAAATCGAGAAATTAAACAGATCCTTGAAAAAATAGTGCGTCCTGACCGAAAAGATTAGGCAAATAGATTAAATGATGCACTTTGGGCATATAGAACTGCTTACAAAACACCAATTGATACTACTCCATATAGATTAGTCTAGGGAAAAACATGCCATCTTCCTGTGGAATTAAAACATAAAGTATATTGGGCAATAAAAAGCTTAAATTTTGACTTAAAACGGGCAGGGGTGCATAGAAAAATACAACTAAATTAGTTAGATGAAATACGTAACGATGCTTATGAAAAAGCTAAAATTTACAAAGTCAAAACAAAAGCATTCCATGACAAACATATTCGTCATAAGTCATTTGAACCCGGTCAAAAAGTTTGGTTGTTAAATTCAAAATTAATTTTTTTTTCCTGGAAAACTTTGATCCCGATGTGATGGACCTTATACAGTTATAACTACATATCCACATGGAGTTGTGGAGTTAAAGGATCCCAAAAGTGGAAATAGTTTTAAGGTTAATGGCCAATGGTTGAAACATTATTATGAACATAACATAGGTATGGTGGAATCTGTTGATTAATAGATCCCACATATGATTCTGATTAAGATAAAATGATATCTCATCAAGTCATTGACGATAAATAATGACCACTAGAGTATTATATTTTCATATTTATATTAATGTTTTATAAAACAAACTTTTATTATAATTTTTATTTTTAATAAAAATAAAAAATAAAAAAATATTATTTTTTGGAAACTTTTGATCGATCAGTTGCGTAAAAATACATCTCATGCGGTAGAATAAGGTTAGGTCATTAGGGTAGTCTTTTAGTATAAACTGATATAGTAAAATATTATTATAACTTTATAAGATTGATTCTTTTCTTTTCAATCAAACCAATAACCTGACTAATTAATCACCCTATATCTTTATAAATATACTAGCTAACATTTCGTATTAATTGATCCCTATAAAAGAATACTAGCATAATGGTTGAAATAATTATCATTTCTTCCTCTTCACCCTCTTCATCTATTGCCTCAAACTCTCCTAATGAAGAGGCTAGGATTGAGCATATCTTAGTTATTGATGATGTTGCTCAAGAAGAAGAACCCGACTATTTTCCTCTTGACAATCCAAACATTGATGCCCTTGATTTACATGAGTTAGGATATGAGGTGACATTTCTCACTAATCGATTAGATCATCCTCATTTCCATTTTGCTTTCATATTACTTCTAAATCAAAATTTGCTGAACCTTTTGATTACTAGTTCCAATGTCGTTTTCCCAGACATAGTACGTCAATTCTACAAAAATATGACGGTTGTTGAAACAAACGGTGGAGTTATTCTTTCTGTGTGTACAGATTATAATTTCGATTCCATTCTAATTGGTGCGGATATGATAGCTAGAGAATGGGAGATTCCGAGAGAACTTCCTGACGAATGTCGAGATCAGTTTACTATGCCATCTAATCCTTTGCCTTCTTTTGTAGAGATGGTAGGAGAAATTTGTAATGGTTTTAAAATTCCAGAAGGAGTTGAGTTTATGGATAAACATTATCTAAATATCAATTATTGGGCTTTAGACTCCATTTTGATGACTAAAATTTACCCTAACTAAGATGGAATGCTTCGTTATCGAAGTATGGTGGAGTTGATTTATAAATTCCATATGGGATATTGGGTGTCATTTCCGAATTTAATTATCGAAAATGTAAGGTTCCAGATGAAGATGATAGTGGAAAGAGATGACCCATTTTTTAATGATTGGAAGCTCCCCTATCCTTTTCTTATTAGGAAAATCCTTGAAAGTGAGTTGGGAGAGGATATCTATGACAAGGAGGATGAATGTGGAACATTTATCAAATATTATGATTCGAGGTCTTTTCGGGTTGAGTTAGATGAGGAACTGCGTACTAAATGGAGTAAGGAATAAAAAAATAAAAGAATGAAGATTATTGTTAGGAATGAAATAAGTTTGTTTTTGTTCTTGCAATTTTCAATTCTTTGTAGGCCTTTGGCCAGACTATCTTTAATTTTATGTCATTAAAAAAATTTCATTCCTTTATATTCCTTGTTTGAATGCAATAAATATATTATGATCTTAGTTTTAGTCTTGATTAGAATGCAGATTATAGTACATAAATAAGTTTGGGGGATGTTTCGTCACCATTTGGAAATCTTGCTCAATTAAGTAGTAATATTGTTCTATCCCAATATTTTTATATTTATTATAACCATGAGGACATGGTTTAATTCAAGTTTTTTTTTGGGGGGGGGGGGGGGGGGGGGTGGAATAGTATTGACATGAATATAAGGAATACAAATGTTTTAAAAATTTTAAGAAAAAAACACAAAATTGCATTAGCCACTGTTAAAATCATGTAAAACATAGGCCGATCGATCGATCGTTTCTGCGATCATTCGGCATAGAAAAAAAATTGGTATTTTTTTCATACTAACTTATATAAATACAAATATCTATGTAAAATAAATATTTATTATTCTAAATTTTATTTTTATCTATATTTAAACATATTATTGATTAGATTTATGAGTTAATTAGGACATGAGACTAGTCTAGAAAATAGACGTATGTGATTATTTTCTGCTTTTCTAAATAATAGTTAAATTAGAAAGGTGGAAAGATGTGGTACTCCATAGGTGAGTAAATTTGGTAAATTTGAAAATAGAAATAATAATATTAACCTATATGCACACGTACATGATCTCTATAGTTTCATTTATGAGCATATAAGGTATTATCTCTAAAATATATATATACATATACTAAATATATATATATATATATATATATATACAAGTACATAAACATTCTCCTCAATACACACTCAAAAATGAAAAAGTGGAGAATGACGTACTAAAAAGAAAAGATAGACTGAAAAAATAAAATAGGGGAAGAAAGCCTTCTCCAAGAAAAGTAAGGGAAAATATATATATGACAGGAAAAAGCAAAAAGAGAGATGAATGCCCTCTCAAAAAAAAAATCAGAAAAAGAAAAAGAAAAAGAAATAAATATATGGAGATATACTATAAATGGGAGTAAATGTGTTATAGAGAAAGTTCACAGAACACGGAGGATTGTTGACTCTAGAAGTAAAGATTAACTAAGTTCAGTCACTAGTGGAGACCATTCTTGACGCTAATATGAGATAATTATTATTTTGTATATGTAGGATTTATTTGCTTCTATTTATTCTATAGATTATATCATTTCCTATTTAATGAATAAGAATATTTATGCATATGGGCAAATTAAATATTATAAAGAATTTATGGGTAGTCTATTTAATCCTCACGAGACTTTGATGCAACGTCACGTGTGCAAAAATATGTGATTAAAAATAACACCTTAACAACTTTAGGTTTTAGCCTACACAAGCGCACGTTTCAATTGTAGAATAACAAATGGATTGAGTAAAGGATATTGATCCCACAGAGACTGAGATTGTTCACTTTAGCAATTCAAAAACACTGAATTATATTTTCTCAGAATGGTTTATTTGGGTGGTCAAAGGGCAAATTATATATTTAACTAATAATTATCTAGAAAGCAAAATAAATTGGTTGTGATTGAGATGAGAGAGAAAACTAGGATTTTCATCACTCCACCACTAACCGCATAATACAGTTCCTCACTGTATCAATTGTATGAGGGCGATCAATAACTGTGAATCAGGTCGTACTGCAAATAGCTAAATACGAACCCAAAAAGGAGTATCATCAACCGGATTGCGACAACCCGTCTCATGATTGACCTAACTAATACCTGCCAATTATATTACTCTAATCTACTCCTACTGCATGAAAATAAACTAAAACATGTCTATATTAAGTCGCCAAGGCATGGCCTGTGTTAATCTAGGGTTTTAAGTTTCATTACCACCATTGCATAGAAAACCATAATTAAGCATCCGAGTTCTTGCTCATATTGAATAATCATATTTGTGCAAAATAATACATTCATTCCATCTAAGACAAGAATTTAGAATAAACATATAATTTAATATTACAAATCAGTACGGTCTCTTAACTACTACAATCATCACAGTATAGTCAATAGTTTCCCCCCATTACAATTGAAAATAATGAAAGAACTACATTGCTTGGCTAGGATTTGCTAGAAAACCATAGATACCGAGTTAGTTGGCCATGGTGGAAGGTGATTGCATCGATGATATAGAAACTGTTAGTCACTAAATAACCCTAGAGGGGGATGAATAGGGTGCTCAAAAATATTTCTAAGTCTTTTCGAAAGTAGAACAAGCTATAACAATTATTCAATTACTTCTATAGTCAAGTGAAAAATTCAATTCGATTTATCTAATAAATTATCACAAGACTAATTATAGCATACAAGATTTTGAGGTAATTTATAACATGCAAAATTATGAAGTAAATAGATAGAGATAGAGAGATTGACACCGTGATTTTTACGAGGTTCAGTAACTCTTAGTCCTCGGCTCAAGAACCCCTTCTTGAGACTTCCCGATCCTTTCACTATGGCCATTCCTTCATAGGTGGAATGGCAAACCTTTACCACACAAGCCTCACGAGCTTGTCTCTCAATCAAGAGAACAATCCTCTCTTGAAAAATCATTGGACTTCACTTGTCCGAGATCACAAAATTAGTATGTATTCAATTGTATCACTCAAGAACAAAAACACTCAAAAACCCTAAGGTTTTCATGGAAGATAAATCAAGATAAGATCAAGTGTTTTTGGTGACTACATGGTTCTTTTAGTCGACTACAACTCAATAAAATCAATTTTTCTTTCATTTGAGTTCAGTTAATTTCATACTTGAGCTTATAAGATATTATCAACGCATAAATTACCTTGTTACAATAATTGCACCCCGACCTATCTAACCCGAGTCTTGAATCTTCGAATTTTGCCTTTTTTCGTTGATTATTTGATTTCCATTTTAGCGCTTCAATTTCTTTCTTGCATTTTCCTTTTTATGCAAGCATTCTTTCCGAGCATGTTTTCCGAGTCATTCACCTATCTTTTGCTGAAAACATGAACTAGATAATTCATTAGTATCAAACATGCTTTAAATGTTTTGTTAATATCAAAATAGGATTTATTATCCGAGAATAAATTTCAAGGCCAAAAATCTTCCCCTTTTTTATGTTGACAAAACATTTCGTGTTTACGTGTAAGTGGTGAAGTATCAAGCGATACTCCCCCTCAATGTGTGCATTACATGCTCTCCCTTAGTAAATAGATTTTTGCAATTTCGTACACTTGCATGAAGCCACATATAAACATGACTTGTATACATGAAAGCCCTACATGAAAGCCATACACGAAAGCAAAACTTCTCCCCCTTTGGCAACATAAAAAGGAAGGAAGTGACGGTTGAATAAGGAATTTATCATGTTAATACATCAACATCCAAAGCCATCCCAATTTCACTACGAATTTTTGAAAAAGATTATAAAAACCAATACAACGTCTCCTTTAGCAACATGATCACGTAAGAAATGATGTGTAATTTCAATGTGCTTGGTTCGTGAAAGATGAATAGGATTCTTTAATATATAAATAACGTTTGTATTATCGCATTTAATGGGCATATGATTGAAAATAACATCAAAATCAAGTAGTTTTATATCCGGCCTACTAGCGGTTAAGTAAAACAAACTACTGATCATTCCTCTAAAATTTGTAATGTCAACGCATTTACCATTTTCATCTTTGTCTAGCTTAATAGAGATACTTATAGGAGTTATGGCATGGTTGGTTTCCCCCAAACCAAAACACTTTAGCAAATCTTTAGTGTACTTGGATTGGCTAACAAATAAGTCATCCGAGCTTTGCTTGATTTGCAACCCAAAAAAAAATTCAACTCACCCATCATACTCATTTCAAATTCATTTTGCATAATTGTAGCAAAGTCTTTGCAAATAGAGACATTTGTTGATCCAAATATAATGTCATCAACATATATTTGGACAAGCAACAAATTATTCTTGACAAATTTTGTAAAGAGAGTATTATCAACCTTTCCTTTTGAAAACCCCTTTTGAATTAAGAATTCACTAAGCCTTTCATACCAAGCTCTAGGAGCTTGCTTTAAACCGTACAAGGGTTTAGATAATTTGTAAACGTGATTTGGATAAAGTTCATTTTCAAAACCGGGTGGTTGCTCTTCATCTAAAGTACCATTTAGAAAGACACTTTTGACATTCATTTGATAAAGAATATAATTTCTAGATGATGCAAATGCAAGAAGCATTCTAATTGCTTCTAATTTAGCTACGGGTGCAAAAGTCTCATCGTAATCAATACCTTCCTCTTGATTGTAAACTTGAGCTACCAATCCTGCTTTGTTTCGAATAATTACTCCATTTTCATATAATAAGTACATGTATCAAGTGAATGACTCAAATGAAAAGTGACTTAATGTTCAAGTGTTTGTGTCTGAATGAAAGTTCAAATCATAAGTATTCAACATACTATATGTAAACAAGAAACACTTAATCACTAGATCATTTAAAATCACATAGTCATGTATGAAGATTCACTTAAAATCACATATGAACACTTAAGAATAGGTCAACAATACCTCTATCTTAACCACATGAAAATTAATAAACACATATGCAATATCTAATCATAGAATGTAATGTGAATAGAGAAAAAACCATGATGATGACTAAGAAATGAATATTCTAAAATAAGTGAAAAATACACAGGATAAATGCTAACACATTAATATTCAAAGACATTTCCATTTCTCTATGAATTTTACACAATGAGTTCTCTTGGAGAAACATGGTGAGAATATTGACGAAGAAAATTATAATTATGAAAATGAGCTCAATATCTTTCATAAATGCATGTCTTTTAAAATTTAATGTAATGGCAATGTTATGTATTTTTCTCAAGTGCAAAAAGAATATATATTTAACATAAAATATATCTCTTATATATATGGTAAAAATACTTATCTAAAATAATAAGAGATGAACCAAGATAATGAACAATATAACATATAATATATACTCTTATTTATGTTACTATAATCATCTAAGTCCAAGAGTAGTCAACCAAGGAAATCATATATTCCCAAAACCAAGGTGTCAAAAAGTATTTGAAATTATGTTCATGACACTTAAATGGATTTTACCCAAGAAGAAAATAAGTTCATCTATCATGCTCATTTTGAAATAGTTTGCATGTTTGTGATAAACTTCTTTGCACAACACATCAAATATTGGTAAACATAATACTCCAATGTGAATCTTATAACCAAATTTGATAAGTTATAAATGATAAACAACAGAAAGAATGTTTATCAATGTAGGTTCTAAAATAACCTTCGTCCATAAGAAAATAACTTAAAGCCATTCAAAACACCTTCTTGGAGCATATTTCAAGTTTAAAACTCATTATCTAAAACTTATACATTTCAAAGCATTGTGATTCTCTACATGAACATTTTTCATTCAAGAATCATATAAGAATGCATTAAATAAAAACATTTCATGCAAAGAGGCATGTGGCATTTTTAGAAATCTAATTCCATTCACATGTGCAAAGAATAATCTATATCCTTCTTGGTTAAGATCTTAGGATAATAATGGTAAAAACCTTGGGTCACCACTATTAGACATAGATTGCAACATTAATATGCATTATAAAATATACAACAGTATGCATGTATGTCAGGCCCCAAATTCCTAGGACTCCAAAACCTGAGCCTAAGAGCTATGGGAGTGAATGTGGAAGTAAAAAGAATCGAGAACAAATGACATTCAGTTATCAAACACCCACAAAAGGGTAAAAATGTCATTTCACCCCTACGACAAATGACCTTCTGTCATCATGTTGTCATGCCCCTAAAATTCCCGAAACTTTAATCTAGAGAATCAGCGAATTTCCAAGAGATGACGTTAGTCAAGCGACCACTAGAGTCAACAATAACAAGGAAATACATGGAATAACAATTAAAAATATACTCCATGCCTAACGAATACTAGAAACTCAATAGTATCCTCAGATACCTACAGACACGCCCCTAAATCCCTTAGACTCCCGAACCGGGACATCAAAGGAATCCAAGATGTGATCCTTAATACGAACGACCAACTAAGATATCATTAACCATGAAAACGTATGGAATAATGATAAAATGGTATATTTAATACCCAATAGAATGATAGAATAAAGCAGCGGAATCTAACAAAAATCCGGCAGAGCTCCGTTTATAACTGGAGCATTCGGACACCCAACCACAACAGAATAACCTGCCAATAACAGTTTGACAATGACTATGGCTCACAGGTCCAACATTCATCAATCCTACTAGGGCCGAGGTAGTGGAAAGAAACCAAAACCCCTACACAACCCTCTATAATCAATAGAGCCATAAATGCTCGAATAAGAATACATAAATACACCTGGCAGTGCAAAATAGATACAATACCATCCTGAAATAATAAATACAGGAAATAAAAGATACACCAATAGGGATATGCCAACAGACTAGCTCCCAAAAGAAATATATGACAATCCCATACAAAATGGGTAAAGAAACTGACAGCAGATAACTATCGTCCCCAAACCAGTCGCGCTGCAACCGTAACCGCATCACCCAACGCAACTCCAAAACTTATAACAAGGAAAGTAAAGGAGAACCGTCGTTGCACCGCTTGCTGCCGTATCCATAACATTTCCTGCAACCTGGCGTGGGAATACCAGGGGGCAAATGAAATACCCCTGTGAGAAAATAAGCTCAGTGGGAAAGGATATTCTAACTCCCACATCCTTTAATAGTTTAGGTAATGCTAAACCACCCAGTGAGATACATAGCCCACAACATAACCCAACCACAAAATCCCAAGGTACGTGCTCACATGCTACCATAAACAAATATATATATATATATATATATATAAGTACACAACAAGAGTATATAAGGTATGACTAAGACTCGTACTCCCAGTACCAACACCGGTAGTCTACACTACTCTCACTAATGTACACTAGGTACACAACAATAAGGTCCAACCTAATAAATCATCAAGTGTTCACAACGCTAACTAGAAAATCCAAACAGATGGAAAACACACTCATCTCTAATATCCACAAGGATCAATCCACCACTAGTACCAAAGAATACTCATAACTCACTCCTCGAGAACACGGGAGGAAAAACACTCACGTCCTTGAGTACTAACACAATCGTCATCTATATATATATCTATGTACAATATATATATAAGAAACACCATCTCATTCCTAGAACAAATCTATACCACAAGGATGGAATCACCTCATCATATCACTATATGAAAATCTCAAAATACTACCTCCAACAAGGTCAATAAATCACCAATACTCTCACTATAGATAAGGAACGCTACTCGGTCGAATCTCGGAGAGTACCTGAACACTACTCTCATGACAACCACTTAAGAGTCAAGGAACCAAAGGAAGAGAAAAGAATTCTCAATACTAAAACAACAGGTAACCGAGACAACAACGTCCAGGTTAAGAACACCACAAGTATTGAGTGAAAATACCCGAACAGAGAAACCAAAGCAAGGGAAAAGAAGTCCCAATACTAAACCAACAGATAACCGAGACAACAACGTCAAGGTTAAGAACACCTCAAGTGTTTAGTGAAAACATCTGGAGAAAAGAAACCAATCCACTCGTCATCCATGCCCCTAACACGTGTAACAACTCAAATCACCTAGGTGGTGACATCAACAACCAAGAAGAAGTGAAGGTAACACTATAAGTGTGCACTGAACAACACTAAGCCTCTTACCCGAGACTTAGAAATGATCTGAGGCAAAGGTGAAACAAGAAACCACCTTTCAAAACTCTACAGGATGAGATATTGAGAAAGAAGTCCCAAAATCTTAAAATCCCCAAGAAAAGTAATAAAATAGTTTTCCTTTAAGAAACCACAAAGTAAAAATGACCGTTTTGCCCCCGGTCTCCGTCAGTCGCCATCACCGGCTTTTAGAAGTTAAAAATATTTTTAAAGAAGATCCTAAGATCATTTTATAAAGTACTCAAAACTTTTAGTTGCAACGGGGGTAGGCGAAAATGGGTTTTTCCTTTTAAATAAAAGAGTTTGTTTTCAAAACTTGAAAAACTTCGTTTCCGAAAAATAGCCAAATAAGAGTGACTACGAAGGATTCCTATAATGTCCAAGAGGACAATGAAGGAAGAACAATACGTTTGACTCACGGACACAACCATCCGTTTCCAACTCCATAGAGTCAAATGACAGCACGAGGAAGAGGTTCGACACCATGCCGTAACCGACAGCTCAAGGAGTAACATAGAAGTCAATGATCACATACTAGTGTACAAAACACCGTACAAGGAATGCTTAGGAGAATGAACTAAGCATAAGAAACAACACTACAGTACCCCAAGTACTTAATAAAATCATCTTAACCATAACCTCTTCTAACCCAATTAAAACCAAGAATACAGTTGACAACTCATTCCTCAAAAGGTGAAAGGCACCTAAAGGCCTATACAACAACATCCACTAAGTTCACAATCTCAGCACCTACCTTCTCTAAGGCCTTAAATCTCAATTAATACTATAATAAATTCTTAACCTCAAATCTCCAAAGAGGTCACACAACTAACCATGATCACAAAACTATTAACCCACCTTCTCTAACGCATCAACTCAAAATCCTCTCTACAGTCCATCACTAACCGCAACTAACCACAAAGGTCACTATGCCAATATACTTAACCTCCCCCAATGGTACAAAAGTATATAATCACAAGTATAAAAATATACATTTCATTATACTTTATTAATTACCGCATGTGATCATTTTCTTTCACATTAATCACTATCAATTGAGCATTTCATAAAGATATGAATTTAATTGCAATAGTAATACTTAACATGCTCCAAAATCAAACAGGCAATAATAACACATAATAATGTGCTCCAACAATCCACATGTAATAATATCACATATACATGTCAAATGAAATCACATAATACTATACAATACAATGTGACTCAACAACACCCTTTGCCCTATAATAGGTTAATGAATACATACCCAACTCATTTATAACGTGAAAGAGTACTGCACCGATTCTTCCCAAGTGATTTTGAAACTTCTCACTTCAACAACGAAGACGGTTGCATGAGACGACCCGTGACCAAAGATTCGAAAAAATGAATGCACGAGATGACCTGCGACTTCGAGAATGAGACGACTCACCCTATACCCCATTTACAGCTCATTATTCCATAGGATGAGAACACCCCCTGGCCAGTTGTTGCGACAATTCGACAGAAAGACTCCCATACATGATTACACTACCCGCATATACCACATCGTGAATTGACACTACACAATGTTCTCTATATGCATCCAAGGCATCAATAATAATCATGTCTCGACATAAATACATAATATATCATATTTATGAACATATCCACATGAATTTCATAATCTCTTTCACATGCTTTTAAAACAATAAAGCAGTAAACCACGACAAACAATTATATCACATAATCATGCTTGCAATTCATCAAATTATACTTTAATTCACAAGTGTACAAGTTCATTCATTTAAACATGCTTTTAATTCCCTTAAAGGAAATAGTCCACGTATCATAAGGGGAACCTAACATAACGTCTAAGTTTTCAAGCCCCTCCCGTTCACGTATTCCCTAACACATGAAAAAGGGAACTAAGCCACCTATTCTTTTTCAATTCAAATAAGAATTATTCAATTTTACAGGAAAATAATTAAATTAACTTATCAAATTAATTTCTAAGTCCTGCCTCAATTATAATTCAATTATAGATATTTAAATTCATAATTTAATATATCTATATTTAAAATAAATACGGGTTTGCACACCCAAACCACGTCAACGATACGGAAGTGAGAATAAAATTTCCCACCTGAATGTACGCTTACAGAACAACCCAAAATGGCCTACCGTGAACAGTACTGACGCCCGTATATGGAGTCCGCCGATCAAAGTCACCCGAATAATATTTTGAATATACCTAAACGTCCGCCTTGATAACCTATACGACATATACGAAGCCCATTATCAATAGGTTAATCAATTTGGGTAAATCTAAAATAACCTAAACGAAAATTATAACCTATAAACGCGATTTTCCGACAAACCGTTCAACAAATAATTACGAAATTTTAGTATGACGTACCTAGTACCTAGAAGAAACTACCCTCCGAAAATCAGCCAAACCGAGGTAGGGAAGTCGACCAAAGAAATGGCAAAAGTTCCTGGCCGAAACTGCACTATCACCGCTGCATTGCGTGATGCCTCTGCCACGCACGGCCTGCTGTTGCGATCCACCTCCGACCACCAGCTTCACCTGCGTATGCCGTCGCCGGAGCTCTCCTCAACCGATGAATCCTCCAACGCACAAATCGCGTCTACCTTGTACGAGCTTCCTCATTCTCTCTCTCTCTCTCTCGGCAAAATGATGAGGCTGATGAATGAGGTGGAGGAGAAGCTGTAGTTGTGGAGAAGAGTGGAGATGGTTCAGTCACCGCACGCGAGGAAGAAGCTAGGTCAGCAAACACGTTCATATACATATACATATGTACGTATATTCATATATATATTTATATCTATATTAACTTTTTAATTCAATTAGGAATTTTGTACAACTTAAATCTAATGGTTCCATGTGACCACCCATGTGACCAAATTAAATAAGTGTGACACCTTATACACATATATCCCTATATTGTGAAAGTGACCATCCTACTATTCGAAATTATAAAATAACCCCAAAATAATATATATATACAATAAATCTCAATAAATATTGGGAGCCTCCAAATAATATCGCGCGACCCCGTAAGTTCATAGGACGCCAAATAACTAAAATAGTCCGAAAGAAATACACTGAGTTAAGAACTCAAACGTCGGAACACTTAATAAGCCCGATCCAATAAACGTGTCGCCATCCTATCGAAGCACTAATGCTAAACGTCGAAACGAAACTGTAACACCCCGTGTTATTATCCTTTTTACTGAAATTATTTTTGATTTAATTTCGGTAATGACGTCACTTGTTCATGACGTATTATTTATTCTTGGTATTTAATACCTGTAAATTTTTCGCGTTTAGTTTTAAAGTCGACTGGATGATTTTATGGTTTTTCTTTGACGACTACGCGAATTCTCGTTGTCAATTACACGGTCTCGTTTCGACGTTAGTTTATTCGACATTTAATGATTAGTGTTTCGATTGAATGACGACGCATTTTAATTGGATCGGGCCTGTTAAGTGTTCCGACGTTTGGGTTTCTACCCCGATATATTTAATTGGGCGTCCCGTTATTAATTCGGGTTTGCGAGATTACGTTTTGGGGTTCCCGGTATTTTTCGGGATTTATTGTATATATATATATTTAATTATATATATGTATATTTTTGGGGTCATTTCGCAATTACGGATACTTGAAGGGTCAGTTTCGCAATTATGGACATTTAGAGGGTTAGTTTTGCAATTAGGGCATATATGTATATATGCATGTACGAAACCACATATCTGCTATTCTCCTTCTCCCGCACGATTCTACCATCTTCTACCTTCTCTGTGACGCACGACCGGAGCAGCTCATCCTTCACCTCCATGAACGCCGGCGAGAGAGAGAGAGAGAGGGCTGGTTCGTGGAGAGAGGAGCGGCTGGAGAGAGAAACCTTGGGTTGTTCTCCATGGCAGACGCGGCTGCGCAGCTGGAGCGGCGGCGACCGAGCTGGGTTGACGACCCATGGTGGTCGTCGGTTGGGCCAGGCGGCGGCGCGGGAGGCCGTGGTGGCGTAGGGTGGCGCTGGACAGAGCTGGGCTCGCGCAGGGGAGACGCGTGGGCAGGGGCGATCCGGCTGGGCTTCGGCCAATTTTTCGGCGACCTTCCGGTGATCGGTTTGAGCCGATTTTCGGTGAGTAGCTTCGTCTCTACCATGTATTCGTTATATATTAATTTCGTGAATTTAGGATGAACGATTTGCCCGGAAATCGCATTTATAGGTTATAGTTTTCGTTTGGGGTATTTTAGATTTAACCCAATTATTTAACCTATTGTTAACGGGCTTCGTATATATCGTATAGGTTGTCGAGGCGGACATTTCGATATATTCGAAATATTTTTCGAACGACTTTGGTCGGTGGGCGTTATATTCGGGCGCCGGTGCTGTTCACGGTGGGCCCGAAACGGCTGTTCTGTAAGCATAATCTCAGGTGGGAAATTATATTTCTCACTCTGCATTATTGAAGTAGTTTAGGGGTGCAAAACCCTTATTTAATTTAATATAGATATATTAAATTGTTAATTTAAATATCTATAATTCGTTTAGAATCGGAATTGGACTTAGGAATTAATTTAAGAAAATTAATTAAATTATTTCCTACGAGATTAAATATATTCCTAATTGAATTGAATAGGAATAGGCGGTTTAGAAATTCCCTTGAGAATTAAATGATTTAGTAGAGATTTGTGGAAACTTAGACGTTGTGCTAGGTTCCCTTGCGAGACGTGAATTAATTGCTTTAATTATTTTAAAGGCATGATAAGGGAATTTGAAATATTTTCTAAAGAATTAAAGAAAATATATATTTGAAAACATGAGTTGTATATGAAATTGTTTTCATATGATTTAAATGTTTTATTGTATTTTAAAAGCATGTTAGAAAGAGATTTCGAGAATTATATTGGATTCATGTGGATATTATATATAAATATGATGAGTTACATATTTATATTGAGAGATGATTGTCATTGAAACCTAAATGCATATAGTGTTGGTATATGCGGTTTATGAAATCATATTTATGTTGATGCATGATTGTCATTTGGACCTGGATGCATATTGAGAATATCATGTAGTGTTAAATCATGGTATTGGTATATGTGGGTTGTGAAATCATGTGGGGTGTCTTTGTGTCGAATCGTCGCAACAACTGGCCAGGGGGTGTTCCCATCCTACAGAATAATGAGCTGTGAATGGGGTATAGGGTGAGTCGTCTCATTCTCGAAGTCGCGGGTCGTCTCGTGCATTCGTGTTGACGAATCTTTGGTCACGGGTCGTCTCGTGCAAACCGTCTTCCTTGTTGAAGTGAGAAGTTTCAAAATCACTTGGGAAGTACCGGTGCGACCCTCTGTTAGCTCATATTTATGGGTAGAGTGCGTATTCGTTAACCTATGATAGGGCAAAGTGTGGTGTTGAGTCACATTATATTTGCTTGGCATTTATGTGATTTCTTTTGACATGTATACGTGAGATTATTACATGTGTTGTTGGAACATGCTTAATATGTGTTATTATTGCCTGTTAGATTTTTGGAGCATGTTATGTGTGAATATTGCGAATTTAAATTCATATCTTTGTAAAATGCTCAGTTGATAATGATTAACGTGAAAGAAAATGATTACATGTGGTAATAGATCAAGTATAATGAAATGCTTATTTTATACTTGTGAGTATATATATACTTTCGTACCCTTGGGGGAGGTTAAGTATATTGGCATAGTGACCTTTGTGGTTAGTTGTGGTTAGTGATTAACTGCAGAGATGATTTGGAGTTGATGCCTTAGAGAAGGCGGGGTTAATAGTTTGGTGATTGTGGTTGGCTGTGTGACCTTGTTAGAGATTGGAGGTTAGAGATTGATTTTAGTATCAGTTATGAATTGGGGCCTTCGAGAAGGCGGGTGATGAGATTGTGAGTTGTAGTATGGACCTTTAGGTGTCTTTCACTTTTGAGGAATAGACTATCAACTGTAGTCGAGATTTTGATTGGTGAGAAGAGGTTATGGTTGAGTGACTTTATTAAGTACTCGAGGTACTGTAGTTTGACAGACTTGGTTCTAGTGCTTAGTCCCTTCCCTTAAGCATTCCTGGTACTGTGTTTTGTACACTAGTACGTGGTCGTTGACTTGTATGTCATTCCTTGAGTTGTCGGTTACGGTGTGGTGCCGAACCTCTTCCTCGTGGTGTCATTTGAATTGGTGGAGTTGGAACGGATGGTTGTCTTCCGTGAGTCCAACGTGTTGCTCTTCTTTTACTGTCCTTTCGGACATTACAGGAATTCATAGAGTTGTGTTTCTCTTATTTGACTGTCATTTCGAAAACGGTGTTTTCTAAACTCTTTGTATTTAAAAGGAAAAACTCGTTTTCGCCTACCCCCGTAGCAACTAAAAGTTTTAACACTTTATAAAATGATCTTAGGATCTTCTTTAAACAAAGATTTTAACTTCTAAAAGTCGGTGATGGCAACTGACGGAGACCGGGGGCAAGACGGTCATTTTTACTATGTGGTTTCTTAAAAGGAAAACTATTTTATTACTTTTCTTGGGATTCTGAGATTTCGAGACCTCTTTCTCAATATCTCATCCTGTAGAGTTTCGAAAGGTGTTCCATTGTTTCACCTTTACTTCCTATCATTTCTAAGTCTCGGGTATGAGGCTTGGTGTTGTTCAGTGCACACATATAGTGTTGCCCTTCCTTTCTTCTTGGTTTTTGACGTCACTACTTAGGTGATTCGAGTTGTTCCACATGTTGTGGGCATGGATACCGAGTGGATTGGGTTCCTTGTCCAAGTGTTCTCCTTAAACACTTGTGGTGTTTTAACCTTGACATTGTTGTCTCGGTTATCTGTTGGTTTAGCATTGGGAAGTCTTTTCCTTTGCTTTGTTTCGGTGACCATTGGGTGGTCGTTCTTGTGAGTTGAGTTCGCGTACTCTTAGTGATTTGATTAGTGGTTTTCCCTCGCCTACAGTGAGAGCGTTAGTGATGTGATTGAACCTATCGATGATAGTATTATGAGGTCGATGTGATTTATGGTATGGTGATATGATTGAGGTGATCTAGCCTTTGAGAGGTAGATTTTCCTTAGGAATGGGATGAGGTTTGTATTATATATATATATATATATTGTACATTTACAATATATATATATATATATATATATATAGACGATGATTGTGTTAGTACGCAAGGACGTGAGTACTTTTCCTCCTGTGTTCTCGGGGAGTGAGTTATGAGTATTCCTTGGTACTAGTGGTGGATTTTGATCCTTGTGGATGTTAGAGGTGAGTGTGATTCCCTCTGTTTAGATTTTCTGGTTAGCGTTGTGAGCGCTGGATGATTGGTTAGATTTGACATTAGTGTCGTATACCTAGTGTACGCTGGTGAGAGTAGTGTAAACTACTGGTGTTGGTACTTGGAGTACGAGTCTTAGTTGTACATTACAGACTCATGCTGTGTATTTATTCTTATATATATATATGTGTATATGTATGTATATCCCCGTTATATACTTACGTACGGTAGTATATGAGTGTGTGCCTTGGGTTTTGCGTGGATGAGATTAGTTGGGCTATATATATATCTTGCTAGATAGTTTAGCATTACCTAAACTGCCAGAGGATGTGGTAGTTAGAGTATCTTTTCCCACTGAGCTTATTTGCTCACAGGGGAATTTCATTCGCCCCCTGGTATTCCACGCCAGGTTGCAGGAAATATACGGCTATGAGCAGGATGCAGTGCAACGGAAGCTTTCTTTTGTTTCCTTGTTACAGGTTTTGGAGTTGCGTTGGGTGATGCGGTTACGGTTGCAGCACGACTGGGTTTGGGGACGATAGGTATCCGCTTTCAGTTTCTTTAACCATTGTTATGGGATTATTATGTATCTCTTTTGGGAGCCAGTCTGTTGGCATATCCCTATTGATGTATTAATTATTTCCTGTACTTATTCTTTCAGGATGTATTGTATCTATTCCGCACAGTTAGGTGCTTTTCTGTATTTTTATTCGAGCAATTGTGGCTCTGTTGATTTTAGAGGGTTTGGAGGGGTTTTGGTTTCTTTCCACTACCTCGGCCCTATTAGGATTGATGAATGTGGGGCTTGGAAGCCATTGTGATTATTGAATTGCTTTGGGCAGGTTATTGTGTTGTGGTTGTGTATCCGGATGTTCCATTTACAAACGGAACTCTGCCGGATTTTCATTAGATTCCGCTGCTTTGTTTATTATTCATTTGGGTATGAAATATACCGTTCCATCATTATTCCATACGTTTTCATGGCTAATGATATCTTAGTTGGTTGTTCATCATAATGATCACATCCTGGATCCCTTGGATATCCCAGTTCGGGAGTCTTAGGAATTTAGGGACGTGTCAGCATGGTATTAGAGCATTTTACCCTTTTGTGGGTGTTTGATGACCTTCAGTCATTGGTTCTCATTTGTTTTTCGTTTCTTTTTACTTCCGCATTCACTCCCTTAGCTCTTAGGCTCGGGTTTCGGAGTCCTAGGAATTTGGGGCGTGACAGAAACTGCGTAATCGATAACAAGAACTCACGTAGTGTCGTCCAGTCGACTTTAAAACTAAACGCGAAAAATTTACACGCGAAATACCAAAAATAACATGAAAGTCATGAACAAGTGACATCATAACCGAAATTAAATCGGAAATAATTTCAGGAAAAAAGAAAAATAACACGGGGTGTTACAATGTATGATAATGAAATAAAAGTTTAAGATATAGAAAATATTATATATCATTGAGAAAATAATAATAATACAAAAACAATAAAAACGTATGTCTTTCATGATATGTGCACAAACTCATGATTCATGTTTTTCAATAAACATTCATGATAACAACATTTGAGCACAATATCTTCATCTTTTCAACATGCTTCCTTCAAAGAGGAACCTATAGTTCCTTTTCATAATAAAGATCCAAGCATATATTAAATAGCTTCAACCAAGGCTAAGCATCATGAATTTCATTTTTATGAAAATCTTTATGCAAATACCTCTAGAATGATCACTAAGAAGTTATATAATAGAGGATGATGAATCATTTAACCACATAGAATTTCATCACATATTCCTTATCCTCATTTGCATTAGATAGATCATTCAAAGAAATTTTGCTCTCTTGCGGTTTAGTAGTATGGACTTATTTGATTAAACATACGTCCCAAGTCCGTATTAATTTCACTTCAAAAACAAACACCTCAAATTAATGTGCAATATGTCATATGAAGAGAATTTAGATAAAGCACTAAAATCATGAAGGTCCATGAACAAATATCAAGACATAGCTACTCAAGTAATCAACCAAATTTAAGTCAAATGGCTTTGACGGTCTAGAGGTGGACATGACTATATTCTTTAAATTTCATGCATGATCAAGACTTTCTTTCATATATCTAAGTCATTTCAAAGAAAGCTACTATCAAGAATTCATCGAAAGCATATTCAATTGCATGCACAAAGTAGCCAATCACCCTCATTACCGATCATCAAATTTATTCCATGACATATCAATAACGATTCAACATACTTGAATAAGCATATGTATGTCATGTTTAATCTTATAAATGAAAGCACATTAGTAATGGAGGTTAGAAAATGTGTACCATGGTGCTAGCTTTACCCATTTTACTTAGAGTTTCTTGTAGATGATTTATATTGTCCACTCATTTTATGAGAGACCTTAATTTCATCTCCCCTTTTGAGTTATAGCATCACAATTGAAGAATCAATAGTTCTTGAGTAATGAATCAATCCACACCTACAAAACACACTCCAGTAGCTTTCTTTGGTACCCTTTTTGCTCTAGGGTCCATTTGTGTTAGCACATTTATGGGCATAATTCATTATAAGCACATTAGAACAAAATGAATGATCTTCTACAACCACTATGCTTCAATTGAATTTATCATTCAAGAACAATATCATGAAGTGCATTTTTTAATTCAAATAGTAAGATATGCTCATGGTTATTTAACAAGTAAATGAACCAATATGAAATTAATAATAGGAATGAAACTCTATTTCACATATGAATCATAGTAAACAACCATATACATCATTCATGTTCAATTGTCAAGAATTGACAAGAAAACCAATATAACTTCCCTTGATTAGGAAAAATAACTTATATGCCCTTTTTCAAGATTTGTAAAGCTATAGAACATAGGAAGATTCATTTCTTTTTCATTAAAAAATTCTTTGAACATTTGAAAGCACAATGAAAATATATTTTCATAAGAGTCAGCCATTTGAAATAATTTCTCTCTAAATCAATGTGTCACTCTTCTCATGAAATTACAAGATAATCAAAATAATGTGATGCATGAATAATGATTATTCATCAATCAATCAATACATTCATAAAGCAACATAGTATACAAATTTCCATTTCTTTTAGCATTGAACAATTGTTTCCCATATTTCTCAACTAAGCATGCATTGGTCCTAAAAATAACATCATAGCAATTGTCACACAATTTACTAATGCTAAGTAAGTTATGCTTCAAACCATCAACCAAAAACACATTATCTATAGAAAGAGAGGAAGATATACCAATTGAGCCAATTCCTATAATTTTGCCTTTAGAGTTGTCTCCAAAAGTTATGTTTCCTCCTTCATAAGATTTGAGAGAAATGAACTTTGATTTGTCTCCTGTCATATGCGTTGAGTATCCGTTATCAATAAACCATTTCCTTTAAGGTGGACTTCAAGCATACCAACAAAACAAATTTAAGTAATTGGTACCCAATTTATCCTGGGTCCACTAGGGTTAGAGAGAGATGCAATGGTTCCTTTCGGAACCCAAATCGTTTTTGGTATAACATTATCCTTTCTACGTAAGCATGCAATGGTTCCTTTTGGAACCCAAATCATTTTTGTTATCACTTTTTTCTTTCTAAGTAAACATGCATTTGCCTTATGTCCCTTTTCTTGTAATAATTACATGTAACATGCTTATGATCATTTGAGGATGCATGAGATGATTGTCTTGTAAATGTATGCCTTAATGATTTTCTCTTTTTTAAGATAAGAACATCTTTATCAAAAGTATCATACCCTAGACCACATTTATCAAATGATCCTCTTTGTCTTCCCAACATAATGCTAAGGTTCTCTTTTCCTTTTGTAAATTTAGCTAAGACATTTATTTGATCATCTATAGTATTTTTCAATCGATTATTTTCCTTTTCTAGATCAATGCTTTTGTCATTGCATGAAACTTCTAAGTTGGAGATAATAGAGCTACATAAAGATTTAGCTTTCTTAAGAAGAATATGTTTTCTAGCTAACTTTTCAAATTCATCATGTAATCCTTCAAACGCATCTTGTAATTCATCATAAGAAGGGAGAAGTTCATCATATGATAATTTATCTTTATCTAATGTATGTGAATTTAAATGTACCTCATCTTTATTTGCCATGAGACAAGGGTTTGCCATTTCCTCATCCAAATCACATGAGTCATGATCATCCCATGTAGCATGCATAGCCATCTTGTTTGGCCATTTCTCATTCTCCTTTTTGAGCTTGAAGCAATCATTTCTATAGTGCCCTGGCTTTCCACAATTGAAGCAAGTTGGAGGCTCCCTCTTGCTAGGCTCGCCCCTTTGCTCATTCTTCTTTATGAATCTACCACCATTGGCTTTCTCTCTTTGAAGAAAAATTTTGAATTGTTAGGTGAACAATGCAATATCCTCATCCACTTCTTCTTCACTTGGCTCATTGGCTTCATTTTTGGTAGAGGTTTGCAAAGCTACGCCTTTTCATGGCTTGGTGTCTTCTTCACAAGATTTTAACATGATTTCCCAAGTGAGAAGAGAACCGAAGATCTCATCGAGACTCATGGTGTTGTGATCATGACCTTCTTTGATTGCCGTTACTTTTGCATCCCATTTGGCCGGAAGACTTCTAAGGACTTTGCATGCCGCATCGGATCTAGGAACAATTCTACTAAGATGCTTTAGTCCATTCAAAATGTTAGTGAAACGAGACATCATAGAATTGATATTTTCATCTTCCTTCATAGCAAATAATTCATATTCATGCATAAGTATATCAATTTTAGATTCTCTAACTTGAGTAGTACCTTTATAAGTTACTTCAATTTTATCCCACATTTCTTTGGCCGTGGAGCAAGTAGAGACACGATTAAATTCATTTGGACTAAAGGCACAATTTAGATTTACCTTAGCTTTAGCATTAAATGAAATAAGCCTACGCTCATCATTATCCCATTCATTGGGTAATTTAGGGATAGTTTTTCCATCTACTACTTTTGTTATAGTGAAAGGTTCATCAACAATAACTTGCCAAATTTGATAATCAATAGCTTGAAGAAAGTCTACCATTCTAGTCTTCCAAGAACTATAGTTTGAACAATCAAACCATGGGGGCCTATTATCAGATTGTCCTTCAACATGAGTGACTAAATTTGAGGCCATGATCATTTTCTAAGACGGTTAAGTCTAAAAACGAATAGAGATTAGGCTCTGATACCAATTGTTAATCACTAAATAACCCTAGAGGGGGGTGAATAGGGTGTTAAAAAATATTTCTACCTCTTTTCAAAAGTAGAACAAGCTATAACAATTATTCAATTACTTCAATAGTCCAGTGAAAAATTCAATTCAATTTATCTAATAAATTACCACAAGACTAATTATAGTATACAAGATTTTGAGGTAATTTATAGCATGCAAAATAATGAAGTAAAGAGATAGAGATAGAGAGATTGACACCGTGATTTTTATGAGGTTCGGTAACTCCTAGTCCTCGGCTCAAGAACTCTTTCTTGAGACTTTTCCCGATCCTTTCACTATGGCCCTTCCTTCACAGGTTGAATGGAAAACCTTTACAACACAAGCCTCAAGAGCTTGTCTCTCAATCAAGAGAACAATCCTCTCTTGAAAAATCATTGGAATTCACTTGTCCGAGATCACAAAATTCATATGCAATCAATTGTATCACTCAAGAACAAAAACACTCAAAAACCCAAAGGTTTTCATGGAAGATAAATCAAGGAAAGCTCAAGTGTTTTTAGTGATTTCTCAATAGCTCTAGATATGTATTCTCAAAGGATATGATCAATGAACAATATTTGGAGAATAAGAAGAGATACTAGAGTTTTTGATTTTCAAAGATTTTGCAGAAAATCAAAATTTTCCTTACTTTCCTTCAATGGCTTTTTCAGAAAAAATATGAAGATGAAGACTTGTTTTCTTTCTTGTTCAATCTCTTAAATTGCAAATACACATCTCATTCATTATATATGGAGGCTTTAGGGTTTTGAGAATGATATTGTAATGAGAAGAGACAAGAGTTGTTTGAAAACTTTAGACATGTTTGCTCAAATGAAGGAGAAAAGTATTCTGTCAAATTGCAGAATAATAGGCCTTTAGTCGACTACATGCTAAGCTTTAGTCGACTACTTGAAGTCTCTTAGTCGACTAGATGAGGTCTTAGTCAACTAGATGGGCTGCCTTGGTCGACTAGTTGATGACTTAGTCGACTAGATGAAGTGGTTTAATTGACTACAACAATGGTTTAGTCAACTCAATGAAATGGAGAAAAACTTGTTAACTTCTGATTGGTTTAGTCGACTACTTGAGATGGTCTAGTCAACTAGGTCATAGTTTAGTCGACTACATGGTTCTTTTAGTTGACTACAACTATATAAAATCATTTTTTATTTCATTTGAGTTCGGTTCATTTAATACTTGAGCTTATAAGATATTATCGACTCATAGATTACCTTGTTACAATAATCGCACCCCGACCCATCTACCCCGAGTCTTGAGTCTTTGACTTTCGCCTTTTTCGTTGATTATTTGATTTTTTGTTTCCGCGCTTCAATTTCTTTCTTGCATTTTCCTTTTTAAGCAAGCATTCTTTCCGAGCAAGTTTTCTGAGTCATTCACTTGTCTGTTGCTGAAAACATGAACTAGATAATTCATTAGTATCAAACACACTTTAAATGTTTTGTTAATATCAAAATAGGATTTATTATCCGAGAATAAATTTCAAGTCCAACAGAAACGATCTCCATAGTCTTCTTATCCGGATTTCTTGGTTTTGAATACTCTAAATGTATGAACGTGAACCTCCATAACCGAACAACCCTAATGAACGTCTCCTCTAAAATTCATCTATATCTATATCTATCTAAAAAAACTCTCATCTTCTGATATATAATCGTGTATATATATATATATGCAATGGTATAGAGAGACCCTTTTCAGTCTTTTCACTATCTACTTTATGTAAACCCTAACTTCTGATATATATATGGTATATACATGTGTACAGAGGTCTGGAGTCGCAAGCACGTCTTCCAATCAAACTAGGGGTGAAACAGGCAAAATCCATCAAAAAACCTCAAATTCTTGCCACATTTACACTTGAAACGTAGCAGTCCTACGCTTTAAGCGTAGGTCCAAGCATTGGTCTAAGCGTAGAAATGTCATTTACAGCCACTTTTTGAAACTGAAAGTGTAGGCAAAAACATAGGTATTTTATGGAAAATCACTTTTCTCTGTGAAAGCACCAAAACGACTTTCTTGAACCCATGATACTTTTTGCTGAAGATGATGGCTTCTGGAAATACCGTTTTTGTCCTCTAGGAGCCATTTTTGTCTCGAACTTCCTCTTTGACTCTCCTCTTGGATAGAAAGAACACACTATTTAGTTAATTCACCGAAGTTAGCTCGATCTCTTGATTAAGCTCCTGAAACATGCTTTAAAACACAAACAGCATAAAAGTACCAAATAATGAAATGAAATGACGTAACAATAGTGAGTTAAGGGGTCAAAATGTCTAATATTTAACACTTATCTCACCCCCAAACTTACATATTGTTAGTCCCTTAGGAATAAACTCAGGAAACGTTTCTTGTGATGATGTTTTTAATCTATCTACTCTAACTAATCTAACCTAATCCCTTACTTTCGTGAGGGTCGATGATTACACTTAGAACGTGTAACAAGCCTTTTAAACCCCTAGGTTACCCCTAGTGGATGAGTGAAGTCTCGTGAAGGTTTCCAGTGATGGTACCTACAAACATCTCAGTTCTCTATTAATCACACATTCATGAGTTCACACACAAATGAATTAAGTCATGATACAATGCAAAATATAGTATGGATGCAAATACTCACACTCACTACCGAACAACAATTATATTAAGCTTCGTGTCAAAAATGGTTCCCACTAAAGTGAATGATTTCGCGACTTTCTACTTAAAATCCAAACAACCTTCCATGATTTTGTGAGTATTCTACTTATGATATTTCAGTTTCTCTTCTCTTACTTCATTGATCAAACTTTGCCATTTTTCATCAGAACGTAACTTTTCAACTTTCCATTTTTCATCCCTTTTTGTCCTTTTTTGTCTCCGGACTTTCTAGCGAGGATTTCTAGCCAACAACTGGGCCCGATCTTCTTCCATGGGATTTATGCTCATTATTTTTCTCCCCTTTAAACGCGAACAATGATATTTGTGATACCAATGCCCGGTTACTCAGATCGAAGAACTACTTTTTGCATTTTATTTTTTTATCATGAAATGCTTTTGTTCGAGACTTATAAATTTGAGAATTTTCATACATATTATTCCTCAACTCCTCAAGCTCTTCAAGTTGGAGTTTCTGCTGCTCACCGACTTTCTTTATATCAAAATTTAATCTTCGAAGAACCCAATATGCTCGTTGTTCTAGCTTTACAAGAAGATGACATGTTTTACCATACACAAGATGATATGGTGACATACCAGTCGGTGTCTTAAATGTAGTCCTATACACCGAAAATGCATCATTTATGTCACGCCCCAAATTTCCTAGAACTCAGAAAAACCGAGCCTAAGAACTAAGGGAGTGAACGAAAGTGAAAGAAATGAGAACCAATGACATTCAGTCATCAACACCCACAAAAGGGTTACAATGAATGCTCAGATACCATGCTGTCACGCCCCAGAAAGGGTGACGCAAGCCAAACGACCACTAGAGTCAACAATAACAAGAGAATGCATGGAATAACAATAAATAATATACGCCATTCCAACACGAATACTAGAAACTCAATAGTATCCTCAGATACCAACAGACACCCTCCTAAATTCCTAAGACTCCCGAACAGGGGCATCCAAGGTTTCCAGGATGTGATCCTTAATATGTATGACCAACTAAAACATCATTAACCAAGGAAACATATGGATTAATGATAGAAATGGTATATTAAATACCCAAATGGATAATAAACAAAGCAGCGGAATCTAACGAAAATCCGGTAGAGTTCCGTTTGTAAATGGAACATCCGGACAACCAACCACAACACAATAACCTTCCCAAAGCAATTCAATAATCACAATGACTTCCAAGCCCCACATTCATCAATCCTACTAGGGCCGAGGTAGTGGAAAGAAACCATAACCCCTCCAAACCGTTTATAAACAACAGAGCCACAAATGCTCGAATAAGAATACAGTAAAGCACCTAGCTGTGCAGAATAAATACAATAACCATCAGAAAGAATAAATACAGGAACTAAAGGATACATCAACAGGGATATGCCAACAGACTGGCTCCCAAAAGAAAATACATAACAATCCCATAACAATGGGTAGAGAAACTGAAAGTGGATACCTATCGTCCCCAAACCCAGTCGTGTTGCAACCGTAACCGCATCACCCAACGCAACTCCAAACCTGTAACAAGAAAACCAAGGAAAACTGTCGTTGCACCGCATCCTTCCCATAGCCGTATATTTCCTGCAACCTGGCATGGGAATACCAGGGGGCAAATAAAATACCCCTGTGAGCAAATTAAGCTCAGTGGGAAAAGATACTCTAACTACCACATCCTCTGGTAGTTTAGGTAATGCCAACTATCTAGCAAGATATATATATAACCCAACTAATCCCATCCACGCAAAACCCAAGGCACGCTCATATATTGTCCGTAAGTATATAACGGGGATACATATATATATATATACAAGTATACATGTATAAGTATGCAACCTGAGTCTACAAGGTACAACTAAGACTCGTACTCTAAGTACCAACACATGTAGTCTACACTACTCTCACTAACGTACACTAGGTACACAACACCCGAGTCAATCCTAACAAATCATAAAGTACTCACAACAAAAATAAGAAAATCCAACAGAGAGAGAACACACTCACCTCTAATATCCACAAGGATAAAAAATCCACCACTAGTACCAAGGAATACTCATAACTCACTCCCCAATAACACATGAGGAAAAGTACTCACAACACAAATCAGAAAATCCAACAGAGAGAGAACACACTCACCTCTAATATCCACAAGGATCAAAATCCACCACTAGTACCAAGGAAGGCTCAAATCCCACACCTCGATAACACAGGAAGGAAAACACCCACATCCTTGCGTATTAACACAACCATCATCAATATATATATATATATATATATATATATATATGTGCAATATATATATATATAACAAACCTCATCCCACTCCTAGAAAAAGTCTACCTCTCAAGGGCTAGGTCACCTCAATCATGTCATCACATAAACACCTCAATTGCTATCTCCAACAATGTCAATAATTCACCAACACTCTCACTAAGGATAAGAAAAACCACGTAAGAGTCAAGAACCCAAGCAAGGGAAAAGAAGTCCCAATGCCAAACCAAAAGATAACCGAGACCACAACGTCAAGGTTAAGAATACCCGAGCAAGGAAAGAACACCCAAAAGTGAACAAGGAAACCAAAAGCAAATGGCCGAGAGTGAAAGTAATAAAAAGATGGATCCCAGAGATTCAATAGTTTTTAAGAAAAATGTTTTTAAACTCGAACCAACCCATTTGGTATCCATGCCCCTAACGTAACAAAAACTCATATCACCTAGGTGGTGACTTCAACAACCCAGAGAAAAGGAAGGGCAACACTATATGTGTGCACTGAACAACAACAAGCCTCAAAACCGAGACTTAAAAATGATAGGAAGCAAGGGTGAACAAGAAGGCACCTTTCAAAACTCCACAAGTTGAGGTTTTGAGAAAGAAGTCTCGTAACCTCAGAATCCCAAGAAAAGTAATAAAATAGTTTTCTTTTAGGAAATCACACAGTAAAAATGACTGTCTTGTCCCCGGTCTCCGTCAGTTGCCATTACCGGCTTGTAGAGATTAAAACATTTTTAAAGAAGATCCTAAGATCTTTTATAAGTATTAAAACTTTTCATTTCTACGGGGGTAGGCGAAAACGGGTTTTTCCTTTTAAATACAAAAGTTTATTTTCAAAACTTAGAAAACACCGTTTTCGAAATGACAGCCAAATAAAAGAATGAACAACTCCCCTAAATCAAACGTCAACATGAGGAAGAGGTTCGGCACCGCGCCGTAACCGAAGACTCAAGGAATGGCATGTAAGTCAAAGACTACGTACTAACGTACGAAACACAGTACAAGGAATGCTTAAGGGACTAATCTAAGCATGATGAACCAACCTACAGTACTCTAAGTACTTAATGAAATCACTTCAATTATAACCTCTACCCATTCCTCAAAAGAATGAAAAACACTTAAGGGTCTATACTACCCAATCCACTAAGACCACAATCACATCAACCGCCTTATCTAAGGCCCCAATTCATAATTTATACTAAAATCAATCTCTAACCTCCAATCTCTAACAAGGTCACACAACTGACCTTAATCACAAGGCTACTAACCACAATCTCTTAGGCATCACTCCACATCAACTCAACATCAACTCAACCGTACATCTCTAACCTTAACTAACCACAGAAGTCACAACGCCAATATACCTAACCTCCCCTAAAGGCATAAAAGCATATAATTACAAGTATAAGATTATAATCCATTATACTTTTCCAATTTTCGCATTTAATTAATGTTTCACATTAATTACTTTCAATTGAGCATTTAAAAAATAAGAATTTATTTTGCAATATTCAAAATGTTAACATGCTCCAATATCATATATACATATTAATAAAATCACATGATGATATGCAATGCACCGTACTCACAGACCGCATGTAGTACACACACACAAAAACACACCCTCCCAAAGGGTAACCGGATCATTCTCCACCATTCCCCTGAGGATACAAGCTCACTAAGGAAGGTAGACTCATCGAACCGTGCATCCCAAGTGCTTTTGACACTTGCGCTTTTAATCGGGAAGACGTGCTCCACGACCTAGTCGCGCACTAGGGCCTTGGACGATATGTCCTCCCCCTATCGTCTGCGTTTCTCAGCTTTTTAGTTCTGTGGGAGCAAGAAGCACCCCCTGGCCAGTTGTTTCGACGATCCAAACACAAACGTCTACTCGTGCCTCACGCACAAAGGAAGTAGACAACACCAAATGAATCTCTCTGCAAATGGTGAAATCATGCACTAACACCCATGTCTCACAATACATGGTGTACGCAATAAAATCATGTCCAACATAAATATGTCATGCATCATATTTATGAAAATACCCACATGGTAATATATACATAAATCTAAAAAATCTCTTTACATGATTTAAAATATAAATAAGCATTTAAATCGTGACAAAACATATTTATGTTTTAAACAATACATTTTCTTTAATTCCTTAAGAAATATCCCAATCCCATTTTAACATGCTTATAAATAATTAAACAAGTAAACCACGTATAATGAGAGGAACCTAGCATAGCGTCTAAGTTTCTCACGTCCAACATTTACAAAATTCTCTAGTCCATTTAATTCACAAGGGAAATTCTAAGCCCTCTATTCCTATTCGATTCATATAGGAAATTATTTAATTACATAGGAAATAATTTAATTAATTTTATTAAATTAATTCCTAAGTCAAATTCCGATTATAACGAATTATAGATATTTAATTTAACGATTTAATATATCTATATTAAATTAAATAAGGGTTTTGCACCCCTAAACTACTTCAATAATGCGGAGTGAGAAATATAATTTCCCACCTAATTATACGTTACCGAACAATCCGAAACAGCACAGTACCAGGGCCCGAATATGAAGCCCGCCGACCAAAATCGTCCAAAAACTATTTCGAATATATCAAAATGTCCGTCTCGACAACCTATACGATATATACGAAGCCCATTAATAATCGGTTAATTAATTTGAGCAAACCTAAATTAACCCAAACGAAAACTATAACCTATAAACGCGATTTTCGTGCAAATCGTTCAACATAAAATTACGAAATTAATGTATGATGAATACCACGTATATATGGAGCTACTCACCAAAAATTGGCTCAAACCGATCACCGAAGGTCGACCGAAAAAATGGCCGAAGCCTGGCCGAAATCGCCCCTGCCTGCGCGCTGCTACGCGAACCAGCGTTCCTCCAGTTCCGGCGACCGATGCCGCTCGTGCCACTGCCTCTCACCACCAGAACCATCGCCGACCACCGCCGTGCCAGCCATCACCGCCGCTGCCCTAGCTCCAGCCGCTGCTGCCAATCGCAGCAAGCGAGCGACCCCAGCCGTGTCCTCTCAGTCCGGTTCTCTCTCTCTCTCTCTCTTGTCTGCAATGAATGACCGTAAATGGAGAATGAGGGAAGCTGCTACTTCGGTCGTGGAGGAGAAAATCAGTTGCGTGTGGGGAGAAGGAGAATAAGCGTGGAGCAGCGTTTATGCAGAGAATGAGTGATATGTGGTAGCGTATACATGTATACATATATATGTACTATATTGCACCACTAACCCTCTAATCCTCCATACTTGCAAACTAGTCCCACTACAATATATATATATATATATATATATATATAAATATATCCAAATTTATTATATATATATACAATAAATCCAAATTTATTACGAACCAACCCCCAAGTGTGATTACGCAACTGGTAATTACACGGGACACCAATTAATTAAAATAGTCCGAAAGAAATACACCGGGTTAGGAACCCAACAACCGGAACACCAAGAAGGTAATTTAATACGCTTCACACCGGATCCGTAAAAGTACTAATACCGTAACCAAAATAATCGAAACGATACAGTGTAGTTGATAACGATAATTCACGAACTCGTCAAAGCAAAACCGTAATGTCTTCCAGTCGACTTTAAAATAAACGCGAAAAATTTGCAGGTATCAAATACCAAGAATACATAATATGTCATGACTAAATGACGTCATTACCGAAATTAAATATAATTATAATTTCAGTAAAAAGAAAGTAACACGGGGTGTTACAATTTAGCCTTCATGGACAATCCTTTAAATCCGGACGCACAGTCTTTTCCAAAATATTTTTAATCTCCCTATTAATAACCTCCACTTGACCTTGTGATTGGGGGTGATATGGCGTACCAATTATATGAGCGACACCGTACTTCTTACACAAAGCAGGAAGAAACAGGTTGTCAAAATGGCCTCCACAATCACTGATCAAAACTCTTGGCATACCAAATCGTGAGAAAATATTTGACTTTACAAAGTCTTCAACCATGTCATGGTCAGCACGTTTGGTGGTTATCGCTTCTACCCATTTCGAAACATAATCAACCCACACAAGTATATACTAATTTTTATCTACTTTTTGAAATGGTCCCATGAAATCAATACCCCACACATCAAATAATTCTACAATTAGAATCGGGGTTAAAAGGCATCACGTCTCGTTGAGATATGGATCCAAGCTTTTGACATCGCAGATATGCCTTACAAAACTCAAAAGCATCCTTGAATATGGAAGGCCAGTAAAATCCACTATGTAGCACCTTGTGGGCTGTCTTTTGAGCTCTGAAATGCCCCCCACACTCTAATGTATGACAAAATGTCAGTATTCTTTGCACCTCACTCTCGGGGACGCATTTTTTGATAATCTGATTCGAGCAATACTTGTACAAACGTGGATTATCCTAAATATAGAATTTGACTTCGCTGAAGAATCGATATTTCTCATTCTTAGACCATCCTTTTGGGATTCAACCTGTGGCTTTATAATTGACAATGTCAGCATACCCCAGTATTTGTTCCACAACAACCACATTGAACAGATGTTCATCCGGGAAAGAATCCTTAAGAGGAGTAATTTCCTTTGTTGATTCGATAATAATCCTTGACAAATGATCCGCAACTACATGCTCTAAACCCTTCTTATCTTTGATTTCCAAGTCGAATTCTTGTAGCAATATAATCCACCTAATCAGTCAGGGCTTAGAGTCTTTCTTTGTCAGCAAATGCCTCAAAGCGGCCTGATCCGAGTAAACAACAACCTTTGTGCCCAATAGATATGATCAGAATTTATCCAAGGCGAAGACAACTGCCAGCAACTCTTTCTCGGTAGTTGTGTAGTTCATCTGAGCTTTATTTAGAGTTCTACTAGCATAGTAAATGACATATAGAAACTTATCCTTTCTCTGACCCAACACAACTCCTATGGTATAGTTAGAAGCGTCGCAAATGAGCTCAAATGGTGGAGACAAATCTGGTGGATGAATAATCGGAGCTGATGAGAGTTGGGAACGCAGCTCCTCAAAGGCATGAAGGCACTCTCTGTCAAAGATGAAAGTCACATCCTTAGCCAATAAGTTGCATAATGGCCTGATGATTTTGCTTAAATCTTTAATAAACCTTCGGTAAAACCTGGCGTGGCCTAGAAAAGAGCATATCTGCTTAACAGATGTGGGAGGAGGTAGTTTTGAAATTAATTCAACTTTTGCTTTATTTACCTCTATCCATTGCTTTAATACAATATGGCCCAGTACTATCCCTTCTTGAACCATAAAATGGATCTTTTCCCAACTTAGGATCAGATTCGTCTCCTTGCATCTCTTAAGTACCAGTTCTAGATGTTTTAAACAATCTTCAAAGGTTTTCCCAAAAACTAAGAAGTCCTCCATGAGCACTTCAAGAAATTTCTCTACAATGTCAGAGAAGATAGACATCATACACCATTGGAATGTTGTTGGTGCATTACATAAACCAAGCGACATCCATCTATAAACAAAGGTGCCATATGGACAAGTAAAAGTGATTTTCTCCGGATCAACAAGATCAATCACCACCTAATTATAGCCGGAATACCCATCCAAATAGTAGTTATAGCTTTATCCGGCTAACCTATCCAGGATTTGATCAATGAATGGCAAAGGAAAATGATCATTCCTGGTGTTCAGGTTAAGCTTTTTGTAATCAATACACACACGCCACCCTGTGGTCATACGTTGTTGAATTAGCTCACCAGCACCACTATTATGCCCAACTTCTGTGGCACCACATGAGTTGGACTTACCCATATGTTATCAGAAATGGGGTAAATGATACCCGCATCTAACAATTTCACCACTTCTTTCATCACCACCTCTTTCATATTTTGATTTAGCTTTCGTTGCATTTCTCTGGACGGCTTTGTATCTTCCTCAAGATGTATGTGATACATGAAAATCGAGGGGTCTATGCCTTTCAAGTCAGCAATACTCCATCCTATTGCCTCTTTATTCTTACTCAGAACCTTGAGTAGACTCGATTCCTATTTTTCTATCAATTTTGAATATATGGTCATAGGAAGAGTCTCACATGATCCCAAGAAAACATATTTTAGCTTTTCAGGCAGTTCCTTAAGTTCCAAAGTGGGAGGAGTAGTTAAGGATGAAATTTGTTAAATATTTGAAACTATTAAAAGCGGTTCTACCGACTCATGCCATGGTTGAGTGTATAAATCAGTCTCCCTCTCATCCAACTCTTCATTTTGATGCTTCCAATGTGACTCCCAATCAGCCACTTCCTTATCCGGCCATTCTCTAGTCATAAATGACTCCAGCTCATCGTTCTCCAAGATTTGAGTCGAAAAATATGCTATGATATCATCCAGTTCATCACACTCATTAATCTAGAAACATTCCCTTGATTAAGGAAATTAGTGGCTTCCTTCGAACACATTCATCCTTACCTTCATATTTCCAAATGTCAAATCCATGGCCCCGGTTCTGCAGTTAATGCCTGCATTTGTCATGGCCAAGAATGGCCTTCCTAATATTACTATTTTGTGTTTCTTTGAGTTAGGGTCAGGTTCTGTATCTAGGACTACAAAATCCACCGGTAAATAAAACTTGCTCACTTGAACAATAACATCTTCAAGAACTCATTTTACCTGCTTGACTGATATATCAACAAATTGAAGTATAACCTCACTACAACTGAGCTCACCCAACCCTAGTTATTGATAGACTGAATAAGGAAGCAAGTTAATACTCGCACCTAGATCAAGAAGAGTTCTACCAATTTTCTGGTCACCAATGACACATAGAATAATGAGAGCACAGAGATCTTTCCTCTTATGTGGAGTATCGTTTAAAAGCAATGAACTCACTTGCTCAGTCAAGAGTATTTTTATTGGATTCTTTGCTCTGCTCTTTCACTTCTGGGTGGAAAAATCCTTGAAAAACTTAGCGTAAGGCTGTATTTGGGCAATTACATCTAAGAGAGGTAAATTAATCTTGATTTTTCAGAATGTTTCCAACATATCAGATTCTTTTTGCTTTCCATACTTTGCCGGCTCTCTAAGACGCTAAGGAAATAGTGCTGCCTCCTCATAACTTGACCTATCTCGCTATTCAAGTAATGTCTGATTGACATTGTCTTCTACTGATGGTTGCCTTTTTGCACTCTTTCAGCCTCTTTCCTCTATTCTTCTTTTGCTTCCTTCCTCTGCTCTTGTTCTGCCTCCTTTCTTCTTTTCAACCTCTCTTTATGCTCCACCTCAACTCGACTCTCCATTTCCCTTCCACTTATCAGAGTCGTGATTGCTTGAACCATTTCATTAGGTTCGTTGACAAATGACCCGAGCTCTAGTGCTTGTTATGGCCTTGAGTTAACGACTGACTGACTAGGTAATCTCCCTAGTTCTCTTACATTCCTCTTATTTTCCATTTGGCCCATCTGCATATGTAGTTGTAGCAATGATTGGGTATGAATACCTAGCTTGTTATGACCTATCTCGCTATTCAAGTAATGTCTGAATGCCTAGTCTGGAAACCGGGTGGAGGAGTTTGGCTTATTTGAGGCTGGGTTTGGTAATTATATGGTTGCACAACTTGATTGTTATTGAATGGCTGAAAATCTTTAGAATTATTGAATGACTGAAAAACTTGGGAATTATTGAATGATTGGAGATCTTGGGAATTATTGGATGTTCGTGGTTGGTAGTTGGACTGAGAATTTCTAGCCATGGTTGTTGGTTGTGAGTCGAATGATTGTTGACTCTATTAAAACCTTGGCTATTGGTTATATGATTGTTGTCTCTCAGTGAACCTTGGTTGTGGCTTATATGACTGTTGTCTGTCTATGAATCTTGGTTGTTGATTGGATGATTGTCCTTGTTGGAACTTTGGTGGTAGATTCTCTACATTAGTAGATTTGTAAGACAGGAGTGGATGATTTTTTGCATTGGAGGTCTATGAATTGGTGACAGGAGCATTATTGGAATAGTTCCATGATGCGTTGGCATCAGCAACCATTATCTCCTAACACTTACTTTGGAAATACTCAGCTTCGACTTCAAACATCTCTCTAGGAGGGGAATGACTTCGCTACATAAACTTTTCAATTCTCTCTAATTTCTCTCCAAATAATGTCATGGTATCTCTCACATCATCATGGTCTACAATATAAGATTTCTCAGATCTCCTATCCTGTTGTCCTCCTCTAGACATCAACTCAGATTGATTTTGAATTGTGTTTTCACTGATATTATCAAATATCTCCAAAATTTATTTAGCTGGTTTCAAGATAAACTAACCTTGTGTTGTCGCATCTATCAAAGTCTTATGCGCCTCTTCAAGTCCCATGTAGAAATGTTTAGTAATATCTTGTTCAGAAATCCTATGGTGGGGACTCTTTTACAAAATTTCATTATATCTCTCCCAAGCATCATGAAAATGTTCAGCAGGTAACTGTCTAAAGCTTTTGATTGCATCTTGTGCTTCTGAGGTCTTTCATATGGGATAATGCTTTCTATAAATTCTCTCTTAAGGGCTTCCCAATCGATTTTAATTTCTTTTGCTAATTTTATGTACCATCTTTTAGCTCTCTCTTTAAATGACCAAGGGAATAATCTCATTTACAAATTATTTTTTGGCAAATTTTCATATCTAACAGTAGAGGCTACCTCTAAAAAATAATTGATGTGCTGGTATGGGTTCTCTATTCTAAGGCCTAAAATTTTTGGCAGCATATTAATCATACTTGTCTTGATCTCGAAGTCTTTCGCTCCTTCTTCCTCCAGAAAATTAGCATAGGAGTCGTACACATCAGGCGCGTAATATCCTTTCAGGGATGTCTCTGGTGCCCTAGGCGAGTAGGCTGTTTGATCAGCCATCGTTTCTTCTTGCTTACGATGACGCTCTTCAATAGATTGACGTAAACAACGAAGAGTCTTTTCGATCTCAGGATCGTACTCGACTAGCGCAGTGCTGAAATAAGAACGGGTCGATCTATCGGTCATACGCTACTCAAACAACTATTTTTTTTATCTTTTTCAAAATTTTATTGTTAAATAAAAATTAACTAAATTAACTACTTCTAAATTACTTTAACTATAAACAGAAAATCAAGTCAGAATTAAATGCAAAACTCAAGGTAATACTAAAACTCACAAAAGTTCCAAATGCAACTTTCGAAGTTCCATTTTTCCTTTCTATGTCTTCAGAGTACCTGTCAATCACACAAAAATCTAACTTTAGCTACAACTACAATAACGCAATGCAAATAAATTACTAAAGCTATTGAACAATGCTTAGTCCCCGGCAACGACGTCAAAAACTTGATGCGACGTTAGGTGTGCAAAAATATATGGTTAAAAATAACACCTTAATGAATCTAGGTTTTACCCTACGCAAGCACACTTATCAATTATAGAATAACAAATGGCTTAAGTAAGGATATCGATCCCATAGAGACTGAGATTGTTCACTTTAGCAATTCAAAAACACTGAATTATATTTTTTGAGAATGCTTTGTTTGGGTGGTCAAAGACCAAATTATATATATTTTAACTAATAATTATCTAGAAAGCAAAGTAAATTGGATGTTATTCAGATGAGAGAGAAAACTAAGGTTTTCATCACTCCACCACTAACCGCATAATATAGTTCCACACTTTATCAATTGTACAAGGGTGATCCATAACTGTGAATCAGTTCGTACTGCAAATAGCTAAATACGATCCCAAAAAGGAGTACCATCAACCGGATTGCGACAACATGTCTAATGACTGACCTAACTAGTACATGCCAATTATATTACTTTAATCTACTACTACTACATGAAAATAAACTAAATCATGTCTATATTAAGTCACAAAGTCACGACCTGTGTCAACCTAGGGTTTCAAGTTTTATTACCACCACTGTGTAGAAAATCATAATTAAGCATCCGAGTTTCTGCTCATATTGAATAATCATAGTTGTGCAAAATAATACATTCATTCCATCTAAGACAAGAATTTAAAACAAATATATAATTTTATATTGCAAATCAGTACAGTTTCTTAACTACTACAATCATCATAGTATGGTCAACAGTTTTCCCTTGTTACAATTGAAAATAATGAAAGAACTACATTATTTGGCTTGGTTTTTCTAGAAAACCCTAGATACAGAGTTAGTTGGCAATGGTGGAAGGTGACTGCATCGATGATGTAGAAACGATCTCCATAGTCTTGTTATCCGGATCTCTAGGTTTTTTATACTCTGAATGTATGAACGTGAACCTCCACAAGTGAACAACCTTAATGAACGTCTCCTTTAAAATTCCTCTATATCTATATCTATCTAAAAAAACTCTCCCCTTCTGATATACAATCGTTAATGTATATAGGCAATGGTATAGAGAGACCCTTTTCAGTCTTTTCACTCTCTATTTTATGTAAACCCTAACTTCTGATATATATAAGTTTATATACATGTGTATAGAGGTCTGGAGTTGTAGGCATGTCTTCCAATCGAACAAGGGGTGAAACAAGCAAAATCCATCAAAAAACCTCAAATTCTTGCTGCACTTACGCTTCAAGCATAGCAGGCCTACGCTTCAAGCGTAGGTCTGAGCGTACCTCCAAGCGTAGAAATGTGATTTCCAGCCACCTTTAGAAATTGAAAGCGTAGGTATTTTATGGAAAATCACTTTTTTCCGTGAATGCACCAAAATGACCATCTTGAACGCACGATACGTTTTACAGAAGATGACGGCTTCTGGAAATATCGTTTTTGTCTTCTAGAAGCCATTTTTGTCACGGACTGCCTCTTTGACTCTCCTCTTGGATAGAAAGAACACACTCTTTAATTAATTCACCGAAGTTAGCTTCATTTCTTGATTAAGCTCCTGAAACATGCTATAACACACAAACAACATAAAAAATACCAAATAATGAAATGAAAGGACGTAACAATAGTCAGTTAAGGGGTCAAAATATCCAATATTTGAGACCTATCAGACTTCACTCGTCCACTAGGATTTTTCCTAAGTGTTTAAAAGGCTTATTATATGTGCTAAGTGTAATCATTCACCCTCATGAAAGAAAGGGGCTAGTTTTTATTTTTAGATTTAATTATTCTTCATGATTTATTTTTATTCTTTATTGCAAAGGAACAAGCAATGTTTAAGTTTGGGGGATTGATGAGACCAGAATAGTTGATATTATGGGCGTTAATATACCTCTTGTTAGTCTTTTTATTCTATTAATTTGGTATTTTTATCCGAGTTGTGTGTTAACCATATTTTCATGGCCTTAATGCAAAATGAGTTAATTCTGGGTTTTTAGCAAATATGCTTAATTAAGAGCAACACTTAGAAGATATTCGCACTCAAATCAGCAAGGTACAAGTCAGTAAAGCAGAGTACAAGTGGTGGAAGCAAGGAAATTCATGGAATAAATAAATAATAAAATTCAGGAGCCGCTGATCGATCGGTGGAGCATTCGATTGTTCAAAAATCGCCGTCTTCGAATTTGTGCGAAACCATATTGGAAAATTATGACTTTGTGTACAAGTATATCAAGGAGAAAAATCATCCATTCAATGCAATTTCTTAGTCCCTAAGTTCTCGGAGTGCAAGCAAGGAACATGTCATTTTTGTACCAACTTTTGTTTATAAATACAGGTATTTGAAATACGAATTTGATCTATGTGGTTTGATACCCTCTCTACCCAACTATACTATATATTACTCGCGTACTTGTGATTGAGAGGTTAAAATTAGATCGTGTTAATTTTTAACACTATTAGTTTCACACGTCTGGAACCGATCAATCATTACCTGGAGCTTTGCTATCCTTAAGAGAGAACATTGAAGCTTTAATATCCTCATTTGTAAAAGGCCTAGTAAGAGCAGTAATCAAATCATTAGTGAGAGGGTTATCCTATTGTGCTTCCTTCTGGCTTTATCCATTTTATGAAAAAATGAGGTATTCTTATCTCCCAAGTGGAGCCATTGCACTCTGGATTGCTGTTTATAAAAAGACTCCTCAGCTTGAGCTAAGTGAACAAACCTGTTAAGATAATCTTGTTCTTGTAATTTTAGGCCATTATTACCAGGATCAATATAAACCAATCTTTGCAAAGCCTTAAGTTGTCCTCTATCTTTTTTAGTTTTCTTAGTGAGGTTACTATAATGAACCTTATTTAGGGATTTTAGCTCACTTTTCAAAACCTTCAACTTATCAACCACATGAAATATCAAAGAGCCAGGCAAAGAAGTGGACCATACTTGTTCAACAACTCTCATAAAATCTGGATGAGAAAGCAAATGATTATTAAATCTAAAAGGAGTACCTTTCTGAGAGATCATAACATCTATCTTCATAAGCATTAGAGCCTGATCAGAAATAGTGTTGAGCTCAAAGAAAGCTTCAGATAGAGAAAAGCTAGAATTCCAAGCATCATTAACAAGAACTCTATCAAACTTTCTGAAGTTTATATGATTTGACCATGTGAATTGGATGCATGTGTACTTGAGGTCTAAAAGAGAAGCTTGTTGAAGACAATCACCAAACTCTCTCATTGAATAATCCCATGTAGTACAACCTCCATATCGTTCATGACTATACCTTAAAGCATTAAAATCACCAGCAAAGAACAAAGGGGACTGAAAATAATAATGATAGGAGCCAAATATCATACATTTAAGGTTCCTAATTATACATTGTTATGTCTATGTTCATCATTATATTGGTGATTTTATATGGATTTCTTGTTTTAAGACTATGTCATGCAAAACGAGTTTAATCCGGTGAAATAACTGGATTTGTGACTCAAGATTGTTCGAGAAACGAAACCATGGGTAAAAGACCTATAAAGGACCAAAAATAATTCAGGGATGCAAACAGAGTGATGTAGAATGAAGCCGAGAAGAGAAAAGAAGCAAAGAAGATAAAACATGAAAAAATAAGGTGAAGAACTACCAAGTACACGGTAATGCCTTAACTAAGTACTCGGTGAGTGCGCAAGTGTACGAACTTGCGCACTTGAGGAAAATTGACCAAAACATTGTGCGAACTAGCGCACCATTATGCAGCACTCTGAAGCCATCGAGTACTCGGAAATACCAGATATGCCAACTTTGACTTAACAACTTATATATGACTTGGTGACACCTGTTTCGGCCAGACTTAACATGGAATGACTTCTAGGCTATTTCAGACACAATATTGACCATATTTAGTGAGATTTAACATCATTCTTCAACGAATATAATGATACGATCTTGAATTGACCATGAAGAAATAAATTTACCAAATAAAGATGCATATTTTTCTATAAAAAAGTGGGGTCTCCCCTAAAGTTGAGAGACCGGTAGAGCTTTTTGGAGGCTGATTAGAGATTTTACAAGAGATCGATAGAGAAGAATATCAACCATGGCGGGCGTGTCTACATCAACAATGCAGACATCCACGACCATGAACAACTAAACCGGTATCTCGGGTTTTTAACTAAAACAAAAACCCTAGCCAAGTAATGTAGACACTTTCTTATTTTAGTTGTATAAGGGGAAACTGAAGGATACTTATGTGATGATTGTGTAGATTAGTGATTATGTTTTATTTTATATAAGATTCTATGTTTATTCTATGTCTTGTCTTAGCTTCAATGAATGTTTTATCTTGCACAATCATGGTTATTCAATATGGGTTAGAACTCAGATGTTTAACTCATGATTTTCTACACAATGGTGTTCATAAACATTCAATCTAGATATATACAGGCCATGCTAAGAAATGATAATATAGACATGTTTTTAATTTATGTTAGTAGGAGTAGTTTAGAGTAGATGCATGCACTAGTTATACTTGTTCAAAGATGGTTTGTAGCTATGTTGGGTTAATTGTTCCTTTTTTGGGATTAGAGTTTTCCAATGCTTGCAAATCTATATCTGATTTACATATGATATACCTTAAGGACGCTAGGTTTTACCCTACGCAAGTGCACATATCAATTGTAGAATAGCAACAGCTTGAGTAAGGGATATCAATCCCATAGAGACTCAGATTGTTCACTTTAATTAACAGTTCAAAAACAATGAATTATATTTCTAAAAAGTTGTTTGTTTTGGTGGTTGAAGACTAAATTATCTAAATTAACTAAATTATTCTAAAAAGCAAAGTAAACTGGTTTGTGATTCACGAGAGAGGGAAAACTAGGATTTTCATCGCTCCACCACTAACCACATAATTTAGTTTTATCAATGTAACAATTGCAAGAGAGCGATCTGTAAACTATGGATCAAGTCGTACCGCAAATAGATAAACACGAGCCCAAAAAGGATTACCATCAACCGGATTGCGACAACCCATCTTATGACTGAACTAATTAGTGCATGCCAATTAAATTACTTTACTATACTCCTCATGCCTGAAAATAAACTAAAGCATATCTATATCAACTCGCCAAGGCATGGCCTATGTCTACTATCATGCCCCAAATTTCCAAAGACTCCCGAACTGGGACATCCAAGGAATCCGGGTCGTGATCCTTAAAATGAGTGACCAATTAAGATCCTAAACAATCATAAACCGAATGGAATCTTATTAACAATAATAATTCCATACAGAACAAAGCAGAAGCTAAACCAAATGATACACAAGGCACGTCTAGGTACTGAAAGAATACATCTCTACAATGATGCAACAATACCAAATACAAGGAATGGATAGGCCAACAGACTGGCTCCCAAGAGGTACAACATCTACAGTCCCAATACAGGGAACAAGAAAATGAAACAAAAGGACCAACTCTAAATATTAACATCCCAAATTCCGTAATAGCATCAGTGCCACGAGCCATCTTGCACTCCAATTTGTCCATAGCCGAAACATTTCTTGCAAACTGGTGGTGTAAACCACCAGGCATACCACTGTTGGGGTTAGCTCATTGAGCCCTGTAGGAGAAAGGAATCGTAACAATCACATCCTACTACCGTCAAAGTCGAATGCGAACCAACCCGTCTACATGCATCTACCCTAGGTCAGTCAAACGTCCCACATGGCAATCACGCCTATACGAGACCCCGGAAATACATCCCCCTAATCCCCTGCCATGTATCAACAAATAGGGCAACTAGCACATAGTGAAACTATATCACAACATGTAATAACTCACACCTATATATATATATATGCACGCATATATATACATATAGAGATATACAACCAATACAAGATACGTAGTACAGACTCCCTCATAGATCACTACAACTCGTACCCGTCAGTCCCACACTGACAATCAACACAACATTATCCCCACAACATTATCACCAAATCATGGGAGAAACATTCCTATTCATAACACTCCAGGAAGGATAACACTCACACTTCATAGGCCACGAGCGTACCGAGCTCCAAAACCTCAAATCAATATCAACTCATACTATCATTCATCTCACATGTCACTACCGACATCCGTAAACCCAACACAGGGGTAAAATAATCACATAAACCTATGGGAATTCCCAAAGGTTTCCTAACAACAAAAGGAAGTGAAAATGATTGAATAATCCATCACACCGACCACTTAAAGGTCACATGTTCGCCCAAGGCAAAAATTGTCATTTCAAGGGCAAAGATGTACTTTCAAAGGTTACACAACCTATTTTGACATAGGTTAAACCATAGAAACAAACATAACTGAATTCAAATCCCTAACACGAGATATATGAATTTTCAAAAATGGCATCGGACAACGCCGACCCAAACAAAAAGTTAAAGTATCCCTCTTTAACCAAGGGTAAAACAGTCATTTCAAATGCAAATAAATAATTTTAAATTTTATATCAAATATTTGGAGATAGGTCAGGCACTAGAAATGAACAGAACCTCAATCAAAGCCACGAGGCGAGAGATATGCATTTTTTAAAAACGGTATCGGACAACGCGGATAAAAACGGAAAGTTGAAGTACCCCTCTTTCACCAAGAGTAAAACAGCCATTTCAAGTGTAAATAAATTATTTTAAATTTTATCAAAAATATTTGTACCTAGCATAAGCCATAGGAACAAACGGAACCTCAATCCGAGTTACGAGGTGAGAGAAATGAATTTCCGAAAATGGTCGAAACATGGCAAAATTACCCATTCGACTACGCAGGAGGCTATAGTCGACTACACAGGAGCTTTAGTTGACTACTCCAAAGGGTCAGTCGACTAAACCAAGTCGAAACTTACCAAAAAATTGCGGAAATGGTATTTTGAAGCCCCAGTCGATTATAGGAATGGCTTAGTCGACTATACATGTTTAGAAAATTGAAAAAATGACCCGAAACCACTTTAAACACTTATGAAATATGGGACGAGGGCCTCAACTCATTTAGGAACTTTAGAAATGAGAAAAATATCATTTAATCTCGGTTTAGTTTTATCGAAAACACTTTCTTGAAAATCCGTAAAACTAACCGTCTTGGCCCCGGTCTCCGTTTTGGACACCACCGACATATAAAGGCCAAAATCTTTTATTTCATGACTTTAAAACCATTTCAAAACTCAAAGTTTTTGTCGTTATTATGGGGTAGGCGAAAACGAGTTTTTCACTTAAAGACCGAATAGACTAAAATGCAAGTCTTATGAAAAATCGGTTTTCGGGAAACAACCGATACCAACGGAAAAACCAAAGCGTATTTGTAGATGCTCAAATGGAGCAAATGAATGAAGAACCGAATTTCAAAAGCAACTCGAAGGAAAGGGCAAGTGACTATACACAAGGCACTAACTCTAACCCAGCCACACTTCGCTCCACATTCAAACTCATAAACCTTATAACGACTTAACCATGAATGATCACATCTCTGATGACATTCCAATCCTTAAACTTGCTAAAGGAACCCTAGTGGTTGTTGCCACGGAACCAACTAGTTTCAAATCAAGAACCTCTTCCAATTATTTTCAAACCTCAAGTACACATTTAAAACCACATCGCTTAGGTTTCTAACAAAATCCATTGACCATCAATACACAATTGACTCTGTTTATTCATAACCTCATCTATCACAACCAAAACCTCAATATCACGACTTACGCCATGTTGTTACACCAACGCTAACTATAAATCAAAACCATCAACCGCCTTCTCAAGGCTTCAACCCACATTCAACTTAATATTCATAACCGACTTTACTTATCACAAGAAAGTCCTTAAACCAACTCATATCCACCTTTTAAGGTATGTTAGCACATATCAACAAGTATAAGCATTTATCTCACTTTATACATTAAACAAGGCATGCAAAACATATTTCACATCATTTCATTTCACTTGAGCATTTTAATAACATGTGAATTGTATACATCAAAATTCACATTAAACATGCTCCTCAATCACATAGTGTAATATCATGATACACATGTCAACAAAAATCACATATTAGCAATCTCAAATGCAATGTGACCACACACCTCATGGTACTCATGCTACCACATCACCCTACTCTAAGGGTCAACAAGATCACTCTCTAACCATTCACTTTTTGAGGATACACGCTCAAGAATGGAGGTAGATTTATCGTACCGTTCTTCCCAGGTGTTTTTGACACTTACACTTTTAACAAGGAATACGTCAAACACGACACGATCGTGAACCTAGGATTTGGAATGAGTCCTCCCCTTAGTGTCTGTGTTTCTCGGAAGATTAGTTCAATAGGAGCAAGAAGCACCCCCTGGCTAGTTGTTAAGACAATCCAAAACAAGTCTACTCACGCACTATACAAAAACGGACGTAGACCACACTAATTGAATTATCTCTACAAAAGGTGAACTCATATGCAATATGTCTCAATGGGCCATGCAACAACATAAATATGTATATTTCATCATATTTATAAATAACATTCCCAAAATGTCAACATGAATGTTTTTCACCATTCAACATGGGTTTAAATTTCATTTAAAGCATTAATCAATAAAAATGCCTTTTCATGCAACATTCATGGTCCAAATCATCAAATTATCCTTTAATACACAAAGATAACTTTACCTTCCATTTAAGATGTTTTTATTCTCATTAAAGCAATTTAATCAACACATTAACTCATTTTCATACATAAGTTTAATGTTCAATATAGAAACCTCCAAATTCACAAGAATGTGAAAACTAGAATAACGCTCTAAGTTCCACATTTCAACTCCATCAACAAAGTAGCTAACATATGTACGTTATCAAGGCTACACTACCTATACTCAAAACCCTATATGTATATTTACTCTTATACATATATACATCAATACCATATATATGTAGTAATACAAGTATACTTCCATCTCCAAAACTCATAAACCATCTAGCATACATCATATCTATCTCAAGTACAACATAATATGGATTATAGCACATTAATACATGAAACCCCAAATTCATATTTTTCAAGTATACACTTAGCAAAAATATATCTAGGTTTAGGAATCCTATAATCAAACTCATACTCACACAATCATAAGATGACTAGTTATGAAGTTTTCCCCTTTCTCTTGAAGAGTGAAACACAATAACTACCAAGAAAGGCCCATGAAACCCTAGCTCTTCCCTAACCGAAATCTAAGGAGCAACACGGTGGAAAGCTTCACCATAGCCTCCTAATCATGAATCTAACTCCAATACTTAAAAGGAAACAAGAATCATCAAATTATCTAACAAGAAACCCTAAACTAGGATTTGAAATGGAAACAGACAAGGATGGAAGAACACTTACCCATCTTTAGCTCAAAACAAAGACAAGAACACCATGAACATATTCTATGTTGATGGACACATCAAACTCCCAACTTAGGATGATGAATTCCACCCATAAGTAGAGAAGAACAAAGAGATAAAGGATGAGAGAAAATGGAGGAGAAAGGATTAAAAGTCTTGCAATGAAAGACTAACTCACCACATATGTGTAGAGATTTCCCACTCACCCCTCTCACCATCCAATGGCCCAAAACAAAGATGGAAAAAAGAAATGGATCCAAGGGCTAGGAATAAGTCTTACCATTGGAAGACTTATTACACCACTCACAAAACCCATTAATTTGCCAAACAAGGCCTTATCATCCAAGGGCCTAGAATAAAGATGGGAATGAATAAACCATCCAATGGTTGACATGAAGTCTTGTGAAGTGAAAGACCAACAATAATGGATTATTGCATTTAAGTGACAACCAAACAAGACCTTATGATCTAAGGGTTAATAACAAAGATGGGAGAATGAGATCAAGGGCTAGGATTGAGACACCACTTGAAATAGGGAAATGACCAAATTATTTTTCACTTAGGGTTAATTATAAGAGTGTCATCAAGACTCTTAATTACCCTTCTACCCCTTGTCATCCTCTCTAATTACAAACATGTCATTCATACCCCAATAGATCATTTCTTTCCCAAAATAGTTTCTATCTATTCCCATTACTTAGATTATGAAAATATAGCAAGAAATTCACATAAGTGTTACACTGAACGTCTACAATAAACTAGGGTAACACTTTTGGGAACGCATGACGATTGTCGAAGCTCCAACGAGAAATGTTGTACCAACCCTCGTAGTTGTCAACGAACAATAAATTCTGAAGCCGGAAACGAAATTTCACGAAGTCGTCCCGCTAAGTCCAAAACTTAAATGCAAAAAATTTAGACTTACCGAGAATACACAAGACATCATGAATAAGTGACGTCACAAACGTTAATACTTGGAAAAGAATTCCAGAAAAGAGAAAGGAAAACGCGGGGCATTACATCAACCTAGGGTTTCAAGTTTTATTACCATCAATGTGTAGAAAATTATGAATTAAGCATTCGGGTTCATGCCCATAATGAATAATCATAATTTTGTAAAATAATTTATTCATTCCATCTAAGACAATAATTTAGAACAAATATAGAATTTTGTATAAAGAATAAAAATGATCTCTTATCTACTACAATCATCACAGTATGGTCATAGTTTCACCTCGTTATAATTGAAAACAAATAAGAAATACATTACATGGCTAGGGTTTTGCTATAAAATCCTAGATACCGAGTTAGTTAGCCATTGTAGAAGGTGACTACATCGTTGATGTAAAAACGCCCTCCATGGTCTTCTTCTCCGGATCTTTAGGTCTGAATATGTCTTCTCTTCTTCAAAGATATATAACTTCAGAGGCTGCTTTCAAATTGAACATGTAGAAGCTCTAAACACCCCATTTAGACCTTTTTTGACCGAGATATGGGCTCCAAAAGTTGACTAAAAATTTTGCCTGAAAACACTGGAGCTACATTATAGGCATAGGCTTGAGCGTAAACATTCACTTTTTGGCCACTTTTTGCTTCTGTAGGCGTAGGCTTGAGCGTAGATTCTTCATGAAAACCACTTTTCTCTGTAATTATGCCAAAATCACCGTCTTGATTGAACGAGACTTTTTGCTTGAAGTGACGGCTTCGGAAAATACCATTTTTGCCCTCCGGGAAGGATTTTTGTCTTGAAATTACCTCTTTGACTCTCCTCTTCGATAGAAACGAACGTGCACTTAGTTAATTCACAAAATTTAGCTCATTTTCTTCATTAAGCTCTTGAAACACGCTTAAACACACAAACGGCATAAAAATACCAAATAACGGAATGAAAAGACATACAAATAGCAAGATAGGGGCTTAAAATAGACAATATTGAGCACCTATCATTATCATTATCATTATCATTATTATTTATTATCCTAGCCTTGTAGCTTTAACCAATCAAGGTTTTGGTACCGATCAAGTTTTTTGTGCCGTTGCCGGGGACTAACAATTTTTTATACTTTCAAATAATTATTATAGCTAGATTATTTACTTGCTTTATTTTTATTTTCTTCCTTTTTAAAGTTGAATTGTGTGTTTTGACGAGGTACACCGAAATAGGTGAAAAAAGAACTGGAGAAGCAAGTGGCCACTGTTTTACAGGACCGTTTGTGAGTTTTAAGTGTATTTAGCATTATTGCACAATTCCACTTTACTTTTCTTGCTTAATTTCTATTTATTTATATTTGTTAGTATTAAAATAAAATAAAATAATGTATAACGCCTATACTAATTCTGCCAATATTCCATATTATAATACATATAATCCGGATTGGTTAGATGATCCCAGTTTTTCGTATCACCAACCATACATAAGAAGTCAATATCAAAGTTTAAGTCAAGATCCACGATATTTCAATCAATCATCGAGCTCTCAATTATATGATTAGTGATTAAGTTTTTCATCATATAATCAAGAGTATTACCCTCAACCATCTAATAAATTCAAATTTGAAGAGCCAAATAAATATTTTTTCCAAGAGCCATCGAGTTTTGAAGATAAGGTTTTAGCAGCCCTAGAGAATATTGAAACAACCACTCGTGAGTGTGAGGAGGTTACACATAAGGTAGACAATTCATACTTACAATTGGATAATCAATAATTTTATTCATATGATTTAAATCAATCTCAGTATGAAGATGTTACTCCAGATCTAATTCCATGTTCACCTCCCCAGTCAAATAATTTTGTAGATAGAGTTTTGACTTCCCTTGACATGTTAGAATCCAAATCGCAATTACTCTACTCTCAAACACAATCCCTTTGTAAGTTAGAAACCCAAGTAGGGAAACTAGTTAGTACTTTAAATAGAAGAGAAGAGGAATGGCCACATCAAGAGGTAATTGATCTAATAATCCAAAGTATAGTTGAACTAGGGTCCCTTAGTGATGAAGAGGAAACTACTCCAACCGATGCAACTTATGAGGACAGGGAGGATGATTACAATCGAATAGAGGAACAATTTAAGGTAAGGAATGAAATCTCACAAGAAAAGTGGACAGAAATTACTCCCTTACCACAAGAGCCAATTGAGACATTATATTAATCTAAAGAACCATTTACCCAATGTCTTAAGGAACAACTCCATAATGATAGACAAGGAAAAGAGGAATACTATGTAATTGAGGGGATTGACGAGATGATGGAGGACACATAACCTCATGTGTTTATAAAAGAATCGTTCGACACAAGGATTAAGCATGAGATGAATATAGAGCTTGTTAAAAGAGGTAAGTTATATGACGATTATTATTTGCTTGATGTCATGCTCATTACTGAATATCTACAATGGACACCGACTAACGACTTACTTCCCAAACTTAGACCAAACTATGGTGGATGTGTAGCGAAGAGAAAAGGTGTTGGATAGCATAATTAGACGCAGTTTCGCTAAAGACGGAAAAGATTGGTGTCAGTAATCCGGAATTGTATGATTAAATTTTATGTTCTTTTTCCATGATTTATGATTTAGTTTAATTTGTGAAGAATGTTTTTAGGACTAGTTTAGTAAATTTCGAGGTGTTAGGAATTTTGATAGAGTTTTCAATTGTTAAATTCGAAATTAGGAATAGGAGACGTTAGATACATCCCCTTACGATTTTATGATTAACCATCCCTTAGAAAAGTTAATGATATACTTAGAATAGGTTAGGATGCGTCTTGGAAATGTAAAAACATGTTAAAAGTTTGAAAAGATAAGAGTTGAATCTTTTTTTAGCAACTATGACCTACCGAGTACTCGGTAGTGATAACACTGAGTACTCGGTCACTTAAAAGTCAAACTGAACCGGGTGGAACTCGATAGTTCTTATTAAGGCTACTCTCTTCTCTCTCAAATCACTTTAAACCTTCATTTTCTCTCCAATATTGTAACACCCCATGTTATTTTCCCTTTTTCCTGAATTCATTTCCGATTTATTTTCGGTTGTGACGTCACTTGTTCATGACGTCTTGGTTACCTTAGTACGTATAATTCAGCACGTGTAAATTTTTTGCTCTTGCATTTAAAGTCAACTAGATAACCTTACAATTTCGTCTTTACGACTTCGCGGACTTTCTTATTACTGGCTACGTGGTTTTGCATTTGGTGTTTTGGTAGTTAGGTTGTATACTCCGGATAATCTATTTTAGGCTACTTCATTTAATTGGCATCCCATGGATTTTTGGGTTGGCGTGATTACGTTTAGGATTTGATTTAGTGTTGGGCTTGTATTGGAATTTAGGAGCCCATTTCACATTTATTTATTCTGGTCACATAACTAGTGTCACATGACCTATTGAAATTAATGTTACAAAATTGAATTTCAATTGAGATATATATACCTATATATGTTATATACATATCTGTATATTGGTGAAAGAGTTGGACGACCACTATAGCTTTCTTCTTCTTCTCTCCACACGACGACCTACTATTGTTTCTCCTTCTTCCTTCTTGATAGGTGGTCAAAAGTATCTATTTTAAGCCCCTATCTTATTGTTGTTATGTCTTTACAATCCATTATTTTGTATTTTTATTGCGTTTGAGTGTTAAGATATGTTTCAGGAGCTTAATGAAGAAATGAAGCTAACTTCGGTGAATTAACTAAATAGTATGTTCTTTCCATCCAAGAGAAAAGTTAAAGAGGTAGTTCGAGAGAAAAATGGCTCCCGGAGGGCAAAAACAACATTTTCAGAAGTCGTCATCTTCAGCAAAAAGTATTGTGGGCTAAAGATGGACATTTTGGTGCATTTACGGAGAAAAGTGATTTTCCACAAAATAACTACACTTTTGCCTACGCTTCCAGTTTCAAAAATGTGGCTGGAAATCACATTTACACTTGGGACCTACGCTTGAAGTCTAGGCCCCCTACGCTTGAAGCGTAGGTGCAGCAACGTTTTGGTGATTTTTCATGGATTTTCCCTACTTCACCCCCGGCTTAATTGGAAGACATGTCTGCGACTCCAGACTTCTATATACATTTATATATATGAGAAGTTAGGATTTGCATGAGTTTTAGTTTAAAAAGACTGAAAGGACCTCTCTATGCCATTGCCTATATATACAATACCATACATCAGAGTTAGGTTGTTGAGTTGGAGAGTTCATACGTGAGTTTTTGGAGGTTGTTCATTCATTCAGATTTGTTGTTGTTGAGATCCATATTCAAACCTAGAGATCCGGAGAAGAAGAATATGGAGAGCGTTTCTACATCAACGATGCACTCACCATCTTCCATGGCTAACTAACTCAGTATCTAGGGTTTTCTAGCAAAACCCTAGCCATATAATGTAGTTTTTTCATCGTTTTCAATTGTAAAGAGGGGAAATTGTTGACCATATTGTGATGATTATAGTAGTTGAGAGACCGTACTAATTTTCAATTTAAAATTCTATGTTTGTTCTAAATTATTGTCTTAGATGAAATGAATATATTATTTTTCACAACTATGATTATTCAATATGAGCAGGAACTCGGATGCTTAATTATGGTTTTCTACACAATGGTGGTAATAAAATTTGAAACCCTAGGTTCACACAGGTCGTGCCTTGGCGATCTAATATAGACATGCTTTAGTTTATTTTCATGTATTAGGAGTATATTAGAGTAACATAATTGGCATGTACTAGTTAGGTCAGTCATGAGACAAGTTGTCGCGATCTGGTTGATGATACTCCTTTTTGGGATTGTATTTAGCTATTTGCGGTACGACCTAATTCACAGTTATGGATCGCCCTCGTACAATTGAAAAAGTTAGGAACTATATTATGCGGTTAATGGTGAAGTGATGGAAAGCCTAGATTTTTCTCTCATCTGAATCACAACCAATTTAATTTACTTTCTAAATAATTTGGTCTTCGACCACCCAAACAAACAATTTTTAGAAAATATAATTCATTATTTTTAAATTATTAAAGTGAACAATATTAGTATCTTTGGGTTCTATATCCTTTACTCAAACCATTTTCTATTCTACAATTGATCTGTGTGCTTGCGTAGGGTAAAACCTAGAGTCGTTAAGGTGTTGTTTTTAATTACAAATTTTGCACATTGGACATCGCATCAAGTTTTTGGCGTCGTTGCCGGGGACTAAGCATTGTTCATTAGCTTTAGTAATTTATTTACATTGTGTTATTGTATTGTATCTAAAGTTGGAATTTGTGCATTTTTGCGAGGTAATCTGAGAATCATAAAGGGATTTGATGGAGTAGTGAACGTTGCGTCGTTGGACCTCTTGTGAGTTTTAGTTTTTCTTAATTTTACACATAATTTTAGTTTTATTCCTGTTAATAGTTAAAAGTAGTAAGTTTTATTTTCTGGAAAACAAATCTGCAATTTTTGTATAAACTATCAGAAACTCTGATTTTCACAAATGAGGTGAGAGTTTTGAGTGGAAAAGGGTCATTGAACAAAACGCACTACTTTTTAGTGAGCCCAGTTGATTTTAGGCCGAAATATGTCGTTTAGGACCTTAAAACTCTGACTTTGTGATTATTAGAAAAAAAAAATTGATTTCGAGAAGATGGGTAACCAAAGAGCCAATCTACTAAGGACACCAGCCACATCTTTGAAAGGATACTACGCATTGGATGCGTATGATTCTTATGTTGATTTCCTGAAGAAGATGGCGCGAAAGACTTCAAGATCAAAACGAGTGTTATCAATATGCTTCCAAAATTTTCTAGCCTTAGGATAGAGGACCCATACCAGCATATTAATGATTTCTTAAAGGTTGCTTCGACTGTTAGGTATGATAATTTGTCTAAGAATGATTTATGAGTGCATCTATTTCCTTGGTCATTGAGAGAAAAAGCTAAAAGATGGTACGTCAAATTGGCTAAGGCAATTAAATTTGATTAGGAAACCCTTTAAAGAGAATTCATAGAAAAACATTATCCTATAGGAAAAACCTCGGAATCCCAGGATGCAATCAAAAGTTTTAGAGAGTTACCTGGTGAGAAGTTTCATGATGCTTGGGAGAGATATAGTGAAATCTTGTATAAGTATCCCCACCATAGGTTACTTGAACAGGATATAGCTAAGAATTTTTACATGGGACTTGGAGAGAGTCATAAGACTTTGATAGATGCATCAACACAAGGGCAACTTATCCTGAAGCTGGCAAAATAACTCTTAGATTTGTTTGATAATATTAGTGAGAATACAATTCAATATGAATCTAAGTTAAGGGTTAGAGGTGGACATGATAGAAGATCTGAGAAAGCTTATGGCATGAATAATGATGATATGATAGATTCAGTAGCGTCGATAGGAGAGAAGTTAGAGAGAATTGACAAGTTTCTTCAGCAAAGTCATTTGATAAGTCCATTTTACATACATATTTTATCCCCAAATGTATATTTGTTAGTAGGTAAAACTATTTATTTTAACTAATTTAGAAGTGTAATAATGATAAATGCACAAAACTTAATTTATGTAATAAAATTGTTGAATAAATCATTTTCAATGTCATTAAATTACATCTACATGTGTGTCTTTCATTTATAGGTGTAAAGTGATAAATGAATCAAATGCACATGGATGAAAGTTGGAAGATACAAATACACATGGAGAAAGAACAAAATGTGATGGAAAGTGTTAGATACTAATTAACCCTAGAGGGGGGTGAATAGGGTGTTCAAAAATATTTCTACCTATTTTCGAAATTGGAACAATCTATAAACAATACTCAATTTCTACAATAGTCAAGTGATCAATTTCAATTCAATTTATCTAACAACTAATCACAAGACTAGTTAGCATACAAGAAATTCAAGTAAATATAGCATGAAAATTAATGAAATAAAGAGAAAGAGATAAAGAGATTGACACCGTGATTTTTTCGAGGTTCGGTAACTCCTACTCCTCGGCTCAAGAACCCCTTCTTGAGACTTTTCCCGATCCTTTCACTATGGCCCTTCCTTAACAGGTGGAATGACAAACCTTTACAACAGAAGCCTCTCGAGCTTGTCTCTCAATCAAGAGAACAACCATCTTTTGGATGATCACTTTTCATGATTATTTTATGTTACAAAACTTTTATCTTAGGTTCTAGTTGCTTCGGTGATGATTATAATGCCTGTTGAATCTGTTAATTTTTTTTATTTAACCTAAAGTGGTATGAAGATTCATGAGCTATGCTAGATTGGTCTATGCATGAAATATTATTTACATGTGTATGAATGTTGTGGTGATGTTGACAAAAAAAAAATGAGATGTTTAAAATATAAAATGCAAAAAGTAGTTCTTCAATCTGAGTAACCGGGCCTCTTGCCTCAGTAAGCATTGAGTGTTCGCGTAAAAAGGGGAGAAGACTAATGAACATAAATCCCATGGAAAAAGCTTAGGCCCATTTGGTCAGGACTAGAAATTCTTGTTGGAAACTCCGGAGCTTAGAAAGACAAAAAGGGATATGGTGAAAAAGTTGAAAAGATGAAAAAAAAAATTGTGTGACAAAGAAAAAGTATTTTTTATTTTTGCCTTCTAGTTTGGATCTTGGATTGAATTATCATCACGGTTGATACGGAGATTATCAGGTTTAGTATGTATTGTTTTCATCTTACATTAGTGCTTGCACATGAGAATTTTCATATATATATATATATATATATTTGCAACACTTAACTTGTGCATTCTTAAATCTATAAGGTATGTGTGTTGATTTTCATCTATACCATATGTATAATGGCTAAGATAGATCTGAGAATATGATGTTAATGATTGGTTGTGTGTCTCTACTGCCTTGCTCACAGATTTCTAAAAACAAAAATATTTTTATTTTATTTTTATTCATGACATTTTGCATTCATCCATTGGTAGTAGAGTCATGCATAGTAGAGCTTTCTGTTACCCTGAGAATTTGGATATGATCTGATAAGGGTTCTATATCTTAGTGTTTTTTATTGTGTACTTCCTTGCATCTCTCTACATTGTTGCTATGACATATACTCTATTTGCTTGACATTTCAGTGACAAAAAGGGGGAGAAATATTAAGTAAGACTGTTTAATTAAGAGGGAGAAGTTGTTTGGTTAAGAGTTTTTAATTAAAAGTGAGAAGTATTTAGCAAGGGGGAGTTTATTCTCAAGGGGAGAATGATGATCATTATATGTGCATTGATTTTCTGATGATCATTATGTTTGTTTATATCTGTTTTTCATACGTGCGATTAATGGTTTGTTTAGTATTATGGTTACAGGTTTGGTAGTTTGTCATGAAAGCAAGGTGACAATTTATATCTATGTTTTGTTGGTGTGTGTTTATAGGTAAAGATGTTATGTTGTTATTTGTGAGACTATATTCTAAAACATGGTTTTGTCTCAGAAATGCCAATAGGGAGATTGTAAGAACATTGATTGTAATTGTTTATGTATGACATGTTCTAGACAATAACCATGTTGAGTGTTAGATATGATAGTTTGGTTTCAATGACATCGATAAGCTTCGTCAAAGGTAAAATCAAGCATTGAAGTAATGAAGAATACAAGTGAAGCATGAAAGTGAGCATATTGAAGTAAAATGTCTCCTGGAGGGCGAAAATGACATTTTCCAAAGCTATCACTTCAAGCAAAATGTATTATGAGCTCAAAAGGGTCATTTTGGCGCAGTTGTGAAGAAAAGTGGTTTTATAAAAATACCTACCCTTTCAGTTACATAAAGTTGCTGGAAAACATATTGTTAGCCACTAATTAACCCTAGAGGGGGGGTGAATAGGGTGTTCAAAAATATTTCTACCTATTTTCGAAATTGGAACAATCTATAATCAATACTCAATTTCTACAATAGTCAAGTGATTAATTTCAGTTCAATTTATCTAACAACTGATCACAAGATTAATTAGCATACAAGATATTCAAGTAAATATAGCATGAAAATTAATGAAATAAAGAGAAAGAGATAGAGATATTGACACCATAATTCTTTCGAGGTTCGGTAACTCCTACTCCCCAGCTCAAGAACCCCTTCTTGAGACTTTTCCCGATCCTTTCACTATGGCCATTCCTTAACAGGTGGAATGACAAACCTTTACAACACAAGCCTCTCGAGCTTGTCTCTCAATCAAGAGAACAACCCTCTCTTGAACAATCATTGGACTTCACTTGTTCGAGATCACAAATTCGTATGTAATCAATAAAATCACTCAAGAAGAAAAACACTTAAAACCCAAAGGTTTTTATGGAAGATAAATCAAATAAGCTCAAGTGTTTTTGGTGATTTTTCAATAGCTCTAGAAATGTATTCGCAAATGATGTATCAATGAATAATGTTTGGAGAATAAGAGAAAATACTAGAGTTTTGAAGCTTCAAGGATTTTGCAGAAAATCTGTATTTTGCTTCTAGCCTTCAATGGCTTTTGCAGAAAATTTCTATATGAAGTTTGAAAGCTTTTCTTTCTTTTTCTTATGCAATCTCTTGTCTTTCAATATACACATCTCATTCTATATATATCAATGCTTTAGAGTTTTGAGAGTGAGTATTGAATTAGAGAAGTCAAGAGCCGTTTGAAATCCATTAAACATGATGTACAAAACATGGAAAATGTTTTCGTCGAATTTGCAGAATTTCAGGACCATTTAGTCGACTATTTGGAGTTTCTAGTGGACTAGATGGACTCTTCTAGTCGACTACTTGATGTAGTCTAGTCTACTCAATTGGTTTTAGTCGATTGAGTGATGTAGTTTTAGTCGACTACTTCAAAGTGGATGAAAACTTGATGCTCCTAATTGTTTTAGTCGACTACTAGAGAATACAAAGGATTCTTCTAGTCAACTATGACATCAAAAATACTTGTTTAAATTATTTTTCTTTCCGTTTGAGTTTGGTAAATCATTTTACTTTTCATTTGAGTTCGGTTCATTTTAGACTTGAGCTTATACAAAAATATCGACACATAAAATTACCTTGTTACAATGATCGCACCCCGAACTATCTACCCCGAGTCTTGAGTCTTCGACTTTCGCCTTTTGCCGTTGAATATTTGATTTTCCGTTTCCGCGCTTCAATTTCTTTCTCGGCTTTTCACTTTCATTCAAGCTTTTTTTTCGAGTTTATTTTCCGAGTCATTTTCCTGTCTTTTGCTGAAAATATGAAGTTTATAATTCATTAGTATCAAACACGCTTTATATGTTTTGTTAATATCAAAATAGGATTTATTGTCCGAGAATAAATTTCAAGGCCAACAATCTCCCTCTTTTTTATGTTGACAAAACATTTCGTGTTTACGTGTAAGTGGTGAAGTATCAAGTGATACTCCCCCTCAATGTGTGCATTACATCTTCCCCCTTAGTAAATATATTTTTTCAATTTCATACACTAGCATGGATCCACACATAAACATGACTTGCATACACAAAAGCATAATACACGAAAGCAACTAACTTCTCCCCCTTTGGCAACATAAAAATGTGGGAAGTGATGGTTGAATAAAGAATTTATCATGCTAATACATCAACATCCAAATCCATCCCAATTTCTCTATGAATTTTTGAAAAAGATTCGTCCGGAAAAAGGCTTTGTGAAAATATCCACTAATTGATTTTTAGTGTCAATAAAAACCAATACAACATTTTGTTTAGCAACATGATCATGTAAGAAATGATGTCTAATCTCAATGTGCTTGGTGCATGAATGATGAATAGGGTTCTTTGATATGCAAATAGCGCTTGTATTATCGCACTTAATGGGCACATGATTGAAAATAAGTAAAGCAAACTACCGATCATGCCTCTATAGATAGTAATGTCAACACATTTACCATGTTAATATTTATCAAGCTTAAAGAGGTACTCATAGGAGTTACGACATGTTTGGTTTCCTCCATACCAAAACACTTTAGCAAATCTTTAGTATACTGGGATTGGCTAATGAATAAGCCATCCGAGCTTTGCTTGATTTGCAATCCTAAAAGGAAATTCAACTCACCCATCATGCTCATTTCAAATATATTTTGCATACTTGTGGCAAATTCTTTAGATAAAGAATCGTTTGTTGAGCCGAATATAATGTTGTCAACATATATTTGGACAATCAACAAATTATTCTTAATGATTTTTGTAAAAAGTGTGTTGTCAACTTTCCCTCTTGTAAAACCATTTTGAGTCAAAAACCAGCTAAGTCTCTTATACCAAGCTCGAGGAGCTTGCTTTAAACCATATAGAGCTTTTGCCAATTTGAAAACATGATTTGGAAAAAGATAATTTTCAAAACCGGGTGGTTGCTCTTCCTCTAAAGTACCATTTAGAAAATCACTTTTCACATTCTTTTGATAAAGAATAAAATTTCTAGATGATGCAAATGCAAGAAGCATTCTAATTGCTTCTAATTTAGCTACGAGTGCAAAAGTCTCATCGTAGTTAATACCTTCCTCTTGATTGTAACCTTGAGCTACCAATCTTGCTTGTTTCGAATAATCACTCCATTTTCATATAATAAGTACATGTATCAAGTGAATGACTCAAATAAAAATGATTTAATGCTCAAGTGTGTGTATTTGAATGAAAGTTCAAATCATAAGTATTCAATATACTATATGCAAATAAGAAACAGATAATTAATAGCTCATTTAAAATCACATATGAGCACTTAAGAATAAGTCAACAACACTTCCATCTTAACCACATGAAAATCAATAAACACATGTGCGACATCTAATCATAGAATGTAATGTGAATAGAGTAAAAATCATGATGATGACTAATAAATGAATATTCTAAAATAAGCAAGTGAAAAATACACAAGACAAATGCTAACACATTAATATTCAAAGGCATTTTCATTTCTCTATGAATTTTACACAATGAGTTCTCTTGGAGAAAAATGGTGAGAATATTGACGAAGAAAATTATAATTATGAAAATGAGCTCAATATCTCTCATAAATGCACGTCTTTGAAACTTTTAATGTAATGGCAATGATATGTATTTTTTTTCAAATGCATAAAATATATCTCTTATATATATGGTAAAAATATTTATCTAAAATAATAAGAGATGAACCAAGATAATGAACAAAATAACACATAATATATATTCTTATTTATGTTACTAATCATCTAAGTCCAAGAGTAGCCAACCAAGGAAACCATATAATCCCAAAACCGAAGTGTCAAAGAGTATTTGAAATTATGTCATGACACTTAAATGTATTTTACCCAAGAAGGAAATAAGTTCATCTATCATGCTCATTTTGAAATAGTTTGCATGTTTGTGATAAACTTCTTTGCACAACACATCAATATAGGTTCTAAAATAACCTTCATCCAGAAGAAAATCACTTAAAGCCATTCAAAACACCCTCTTGGAGCATATTTTAAGTTAAGCACGACTTATGATAGTTTTAAAACCCATTGTCTAAAACTTATACATTTCAAAGCATTTGTGATTCGCTATATGAAAATGTCATTTTAAAATCATATAATAATGCATTAGATAAAAACATTTTATGCAAAGAGGCATGTGGCATTCTTAGAAATTTAATTCCATTCACATGTGCAAAGAATAATCTATATCCTTTTTGGTTAAGATCATGGGATAATAATAGTCAAAACCTTGGGTCACCACTATTAGACATAGATTGCAACATTAATATGCATTATAAAATATACAAGAGTATGCATGTATGATAATGATATAAAAGTTTAAGATATGGAAAATATTATTTATCATTGAGAAAATAATAATAATACAAAAACAATAAAAACATATGTCTTTCATGATATGTGCATATAAAACTCATGATTCATGTTTTTCAATAAACATCAAGAGAGAAACATTTGAGCACAATATCTCCTTCTTTTTAACATGCTTTCTTCAAAGAAGAACCTATAGTTCCTTTTTATAATAAAGATCCAAGTATATATTAAATAGCTTCAACTAAGGTTTCAATTTGAAACAACAAAGTCTAAGCAACATGAATATCATTTTTATGAAATTTTTTATGCAAATACCTCTAGAATGATCATTAAGAAGTTATATAATAGAGGATGATGAATCATTTAACCACATAGAATTTCATCACATATTCCTTATCCTTATATGCATTAGATAGATCATTCAAAGAAATTTTGCTCCTTTGAGGTTTACTAGTGTGGACTTATTTGATTCAACATGTATCCCAAGCCCGTCATAATTTCACTTTAAAATGAAACACCTCAATTTAATGTGCAATATGTCATAGCAAGAGAGTTTAGATAAAGTACTAAAAACATGAAGACCCATGAACAAATATCAAGACATAGCTACTCAAGTAATCAACCAAATTCAAGTGAAATAGCTTTGATGGTCTAGAGGTGAACATAACTATATTATTTAAAAATCATGCATGATCAAGATTTTCTTTCATATATCCATGTCATTTCAAAGCAAGCCACTATCAAGAATTCATCAAAAGCATATTCAATTGCATGCACCAAGTAGCCAATCACCCTCATTACCGATCATCAAATTTATTCCATGACATATCAATAACAATTCAACATACTTGAATAAGCATATGTATGTCATGTTTAATCTCATCAATGGAAGCACATTAGTAATGGAGGTTAGAAAATGTGTACTACGATGCTAACTTTACCCATTTTACTTAGAGTTGCTTGTAGATGATTTGTATTGTCCACTCATTTTGTGAGATACCTTGATTTCATCTCCCCTTTTGAGTTGTAGCATCACAAATGAAGATTCAATGGTTCTTGAGTAAGGAATCAATCCACACCTACGAAACACACTCAAGTAGCTTTCTTTGGTACCCTTTTTTTGCTCTAGGGTCCATTTGTGTTAGCACATTTATGAGCATAATTCATTATGAGCACATTAGCACAAAATGGATGATCTTCTACAATCACTATGCTTTAATTGAATTTATCATTCAAGAATATTATTATGAAGTGCATTTGTCAATTCAAATAGTAAGATATGCTCATGGTTATGTAACAAGTAGATAAATCAATATGAAATTAATAATATGAATGAAATTCTATTTCATATATGAATCATAGTAAACAACCATATGCATGATTCATGTTCAATTGTCAAGAATTGACAAGAAAACCAATATAATTTCCCTTGATTAACAAAAATAAATTATATGCCCTTTTTTAAGATTTGTAAATCTATAGCACATAGGAAGAAACATTTCTTTTTAATTTCAAAATTCTTTGAACATTTGAAAGCACAATGAAAAGATATTTTCATAAGAGTCACCCTTTTGAAATAATTTTTTTTTTTTTAAATCAATGTGTCACTCTTCTCATGCAATTTCAAGATAATCCAAAGAGTATGATGCATGAACAATGATTATTTATCAATTACTGAATACATTCATAAAGCAGCATAGTATACACATTTCCGTTTCTTTTAGCATTGAACAATTGTTTCCCATCTTTCTCAACTAAGCATGCATTGGTCCTAAAAATAACTTCATAGCCATTGTCACACACTTTACTAATAAGTTATCCTTCAAACCATCAACCAAAAGCACATTATCTATAGAAGGAGAGGAAGATATACCAATTGAGCCAATCCCTATAATTTTGCCTTTAGAGTTGTCTCCAAAAGTTGCGTTACCTCATTCATAAGATTTTAGAGAAATGTACTTTGATTGTCTCCCGTCATATGCCTTGAGCATCCGCTATCAAAAAGCCATTTTCTTTAAGGCGGACTTCAAGCATACCTACAAAACAAATTTAAGTAATTGGTACCCAATTTATCTTGGGTCCACTAGGGTTAGAGAGAGATGCGATGGTTCCTTTTTGGAAGCTAAATTGTTTTTGGTATAACATTCTCTTTTCTACATAAGCATGCAATGGTTCTTTTTGGAACCCAAATCATTTTTGTTATCACTTTCTTCTTTCTAAGTAAACATGCATTTGCCTTATGTCCCTTTTCTTGCAATAATAACATGTAATATACTTATAATCACTTGAAGATGTACGAGATGATTGTCTTGTAAATGTAGAACTAAATGTTTTTATCTTTTTCAAAATAAGAGCATCTTTGTCAAAGGCATCATACCCTATACCACATTTATCAAATGAACCTCTTTGTCTTCCTAACATAATACTAAGGTTCTCTTTTGCTTTTTTAAATTTAGATAAGACATTTATTTGATCATCTATAGTATTTTTCAACCGATTGTTTTCCTTTTCTAGCTCAATGCTTTTGTCATTGCTTGGAGTTTCTAAGTTGGAACTAGTAGAGCTACATGAAGATTTAGCTTTCTTAAGAAGAATATATTTTCTAGCTAATTTTTTAAATTCATCATGTAATTCTTCAAATGCATCTTGCAATTCATTATAATCAAGGAGAAGTTCATCATATGGCAATTTAGATTTATCTATTGCATATGAATTTAAATGTACCTCTTCTTCATTTTCCATGAGGCAAATATTTTCCGTTTCCTCGCCATTTTCCTCCTCATCCGAGTCACATGAGTCATAGTCATCCCATGTGGCATTCATAGCCATCTTGCTTGGTCTTTTCTCGTTCTCCTTCTTGAACTTGAAACAATCATAATTGTAGTGTCCCGACTTTCCACAATTGAAACACGTCGGAGGTTCCCTTTTGCTAGGCTCGCCTTTTGGTTCGATTCTCCTCATGAATCTTCCACCATTGGCTTTCTTTCTTTGAAGGTAATTCTTGAATTTTTGAGTGAACAAAGCAATGTCCTCATCCACTTCTTCTTCACTCGGTTCAATGGCTTCATTTTTGGTAGAGGCTTGCAAAGCTATACCTTTTCTTGGCTTGATGTCGTCTTCACGAGATTTCAACGTGATTTCCCAAGTGAGTAGAGAACCAAAAATCTCATCAAGACTCATGGTGTTGAGATCATGAGCTTCTTTGATTTCCGTTACCTTTGCATCCCATTTGGCCGGAAGGCTTCTAAGGACTTTGTGTGTCGCATCGGATCAAGAAACAATTCGACCAAGATGCTTTAGTCCATTCAAAATGTTAGTGAAACGAGACATCATAGAATTGATATTTTCATCTTCCTTCATGGAAAATAATTCATATTCATGCATAAGTATATCAATTTTAGATTCTCTAACTTGAGTAGTATCTTCATAAGTTACTTCAAGTTTATCCCACATTTCTTAATCCGTGGAGCAATTAGAGACATGATTAAATTTATTTGGACTTAAGGCACAATTTAGATTTACCTTAGATAACAATAAATGACATAAGCTTACGCTCATCGTTATCCCATTCGTTGGGCAATTTAGGTATAGTTTTTCCATCTACAACTTTTGTTGTAGTGAAAGGTCCATCAACAATAACTTGCCAAATTTGATAATCAATAGCTTGAAGAAAGTCTACCATTATAGTCTTCCAATAACTATAGTTTGAACCATCAAACCATGGGGGCCTATTATTAGATTGTCCATCAACATGAGTGACTAAATATGAGTCCATGATCATTCTCTAAGACGGTTAAGTCTAAAAATGGATAGAGATTAGGCTCAGATACCAATTGTTAGTCACTAATTAACCCTAGAGGGGGGTAAATAGGGTTTTCAAAAATATTTCTACCTCTTTTCAAAATTGGAACAATCTATAATCAATACTCAATTTCTACAATAGTCAAGTGATTAATTTCAATTCAATTTATCTAACAACTAATCACAAGACTAATTAGCATACAAGATATTCAAGTAAATATAGTATGCAAATTAATGAAATAAAGAGAAAGAGATAGAGAGATTGACACCGTGATTTTTTAGAGGTTCGGTAACTCCTACTCCTCGGCTCAAGAACCCCTTCTTGAGACTTTTCCCGATCCTTTCACTATGGCCCTTCCTTAACAGGTGGAATGGAAAACCTTTACAACAGAAGCCTCTCGAGCTTGTCTCTCAATCAAGAGAACAACCCTCTCTTGAACAATTATTGGACTTTACTTGTCCGAGATCACAAATTCGTATGTAATCAATAAAATCACTTAAGAAGAAAAACACTTAAAACCCAAAGGTTTTTATGGAAGATAAATCAATATAAGCTCAAGTGTTTTTGGTGATTTTTCAATAGCTCTAGAAATGTATTTTTAAAGGATATATAAATGAATAATTTTTGGACAATAAGAGGAAATACTAGAGTTTTGAAGCTTCAAGGATTTTGCAGAAAATCTGTATTTTGCTTCTAGCCTTCAATTGCTTTTGTAGAAAATTTCTGTATGAAGTTTGAAAGCTTTTCTTTCTTTTTCTTGTGCAATCTCTTGTCTTTCAATATACACATCTCATTCTATATATATCAATGCTTTAGGGTTTTGAGAGTGAGTATTGAATTAGAGAAGTCAAGAGCCGTTTGAAATCCATTAAACATGATGCACAAAACATGGAAAATGTTTTCGTCGAATCTGCAGAATTTCAGGAGCTTTTAGTCGACTACTTGGAGTTTCTAGTTGACTAGATGGACTCTTCTAGTCGACTAGAAGAAGTTCTAGTCGACTAATTGATGTAGTGTAGTCGACTCAAATGGTTTTAGTCGACTGAATGATGTAGTTTTAGTCAACTACTTGAGTCTTTAGTCGACTACTTTAAAGTGGATGAAAACTTGATGCTCCTGATTGTTTTAGTCGACTACTAGAGAATACAAAGGATTCTTCTAGTCGACTATGACATGAAAAATACTTGTTGAAATTATATTTCTTTCCCTTTGAGTTCGGTAAATCATTTTTCTTTCCATTTGAGTTCGGTTCATTTTAGACTTAAGCTTATACGAAAATATCGACACATAAAATTACCTTGTTACAATTATCGCACCCCGACCTATGTAACCCGAGTCTTGAGTCTTAGACTTTCGCCTTTTGCAGTTGAATATTTGATTTTCCATTTCTGCGCTTCAATTTCTTTCTCGGCTTTTTTCTTTCATTCAAGCTTTCTTTCCGAATTTATTTTCCGAGTCATTTTCCTATCTTTTGCTGAAAATATGAACTCGATAATTCATTAGTATCAAACACGCTTTATATGTTTTGTTAATATGAAAATAGGATTTATTGTCCGAGAATAAATTTCAAGGCCAACAAAAAGTTATGTATATTCAAAGAAAAATTAAAGAAAAGAATATTCCATTTCTCTTTACAAGTTGTAATTTGATTCCAATATTTCTCTATAAATATTGATACATTTTGAGAAGAAAAAGGAGAATAAGGAGGAGAGCAAGAAGGACACCAAAGAGGAGGAAAATTTATCTTCAATTCCGGGTTTTATTGTTCTTACTTTGTTATTTTCTTTTTAAGCATGTGTAACAAAATCCTCAACTAAGGTTGAGGATGAAACCACCATTTATGAAATAAATTCCTTTTAGTCTTTTATCAATTTTCATGTGTATGGTTTAAATGCTTATGATTTTCGCTTCATAGTATTAATTGTTTTAAATTCCTTTCACTATAAATATCATGTATTTATAGTAGTTAAGAATTCTTATCACAATTAATCAAGATTGGATTTGATAAGTTTATAAGTAAAAATCTTTGATCTTATATGATCCATTAAATTGCATACATAGGATGCTTAGAATTTTACACTTTAAAGCGAAGGAAAATCTATTTGTTGAAAATATATTTCATTAGTGTGTTATTGTTAAATCTTGAGAAAGTAATAAGATTAATTTCTAAATTACTACTCTAAAATTGGAATTGATAAAGGAATAATTATAAGTTTATGGATTAGTGGTGGTGGATTCCGATACCTTAGTACTTTCTCCCGATTATTCTTGCTTTAATTATTTGTATTTCGATATTGCATGTTTAGTATAAAAATCACTTCAACAAACAAACTTTGAGAAACTAGGTTAGTTTTAGATTAATTTGAGTTTAATTAAGTTCTCTTTAAAGCATTCCATTGAGTTCAACCTCGTTCTTGTATAACCTAAACTCCAATTGATTCGTACACTTGCGAGTAATATTTTAAAACACACCATCATTCCCCTCCTAGAGAGATGTTAGAAGTAGAAGTTGAGTATTCCCAAAATAAGTGTTAGGAGATAATGGTTGTTGATGCCAATGCATTATGGAACTATTCCAATTATGCTCATTTCACAAATTCATACACCTCCAATGCCAGAAATCATCCATTCATGTCCTGTGAATCTAACAATGTTGAAAATCCACCATCAAATTGCCAGCAAGGGCAATCATTCAATCAACAGCCATGGTTCACCGATAGACAACAGTCATCCAACCAACAACCAAGGTTCATTGAGAGACAACAATCATATAACCCACAACAAAGGTTCCAACAGAGTCAATAATCATTCGACGCACAACCAACATTCAGGGCTAGAAATCCTCAGTCAAATTACCAACCCAGACAGCCATCTAATAATTCTCAAGTTCTCCAGCCATCCAATAATTCTAAAGCTCTCCAACCATTCAATACTAATCAGGTTGTCCAACCTTATAATTACCAAACTGAACCTCAAGGAAACCAAAGCCAAGGATTCAATCCAAATCCAGTTTACCCTCAATATCCTCAAAATCATCTCCAACATCAAAATCCAGCATCAAAATCTAACTCAAAATCCACCACCAAGACCACATGGATTTTAAGAAGAAGTGAGTGATGAGCTCCTTGAAGAAGTAAAAAAATCAATCTAATCATTTTCAGGCAGTTATCCAATCGATGAACTTCAAATCCCAATCCATTGCTCAGATAGAAACCCAAATGGGGCAACTAGCTAATGTGATGAATAAGCTTGAAAAGGAAAGATTGTTTAGGCAACCAGTGGTTAATCCAAAGAGTCAACAAGTAGTGGATCGTGGTTCATTTGCTGAGCATAATTATGAAACAGTCCAAGCCATTACGACTCTAAGAAGTGTACGAAAAGTAAATAGTAAAGTTTAGGAGGAACATGAAGAGAGGTTGCAGAGAAGAGAGGAGGTATAACAAGCACAAATAAAGGAAGTTGAAGAAGAACGAAGAAAGGATGCTGATAGAATCCAGAAAGATAAATCTTAAAGGAAGGAAGATGAAGAGCCAAAAAGGGCACTATATGAGGAGGAAGCACCGTTTCCTCAATGTCTTAGAGAGCCAGCTAAAAATAGTAAGGATATAGAGTCAGACATGTTGAAGACATTCCGACAAGTCAAGATTAATCTACTACTCTTAGACATTATAAACCAAATACCACCATATACCTCCCAAAAGCGTAAAAGCAAAAGTAAGGTCCCAAAGAAGATTTTGTTGACTGAACAAGTAAGTTCGATCTTACTGAGTGATACTCCACCTAAGAGGAAAGATCCTGGTGCTCCCATTATTTCTTGTGTCATTAGTGACCAAAAGGATGGTAGAGCTTTTCTTGACCTTGATGCGAGTGTTAATATATTACCTTACTTACTCTATCAACAACTAGGGTTGGGAGAACTCTGTCCTACTTTGGTGGAGCTCCAATTTGCAGACAGGTCGATTAAGCAAGCGAAGAGAGTTTTGGAAGATGTCATCATTCAAGTGGACAAGTTCTACTTTCTAGTGGATTTCATAATTCTTGATACAAAACTTGTTCAAGACTTGAAGAAACATATCCCAGTGATATTAGGAAGACCGTTCTTGGCTACATCTAATGCGTATATCGATTACAAGAAAGGAGCGATGGATCTATCTTTCGGGAATATGAAAGTGAGGATGAATGTTTTTTATATAAGTCATTGAATCAATACAACGATTGAGTGTTTTAATGTAGAAGAAGTCAATAAGGCTTGTGAAGAACTGATACCTCAAAGTCGAGTAAGAAATGACCTGGATGTTGTGATGGAAAGATCGAATGCATTTGAAAGAGCTCTAAGTTTGTAACCAAGGGAGAAGCTAGGAGATTCACCTAAATCTCCATTTGTGTCACCAACAACATTGGTACCCGACAACTCACTTTATAAGATTAGGTTGTATGATGACACTGAAGGTCGAGAGAAGACCTTAGTGATGAAAAGATCGGAGGTGAATTTTGAAAATTGGGAGGATCAACAACAATCAAATTTGGATGTTATTGCGGGATTGGAAACTGCGTTGTACTCGTCGTTAGAGAGATCATCAAGAGAGTCACTTGAACCTAAACTTATTCGTCCATAGAAGTTGATGTCTGAAAGTACACTTCCTGAGATGGTGTTGCATACGGAGGATGATGTATTGAAAGATAAAAAGGGTGTGAAGAATGTTAGAGCTGAGTATTAGCCACGAACTGTCATATACCCTACCAAGGATGACACCCCTCTTAAGGACCCTTTTCTAGATGAGCGAGTGCTCAGTACAAATATGGTGTTAGCCACATATTGACACCTAGAGGGGGTGAATAGGGTCAATGACAAACTTTGATACTTTTTCGGTTTGACTTTATTTTATCAAAATTACACTTCATTAAGCTTTTGTCAAACACTTACTGATTTAGATAATCTTTTTAAGTGGCATTCACATTTCATACTTGTAATCATTCAATAGTGATTTATACAATTAAATACATGTTCGATTCAGGTAGAATGGGAATTAATCCATGCACCCAAGTATGCAATTCAACTAAACATGTAATAGCACTTTCCTCATTTATAGAGACATAATGCAAAATAAAAATTGCCATGAAGAACGTCTTGTAGAGTTTGTTAGTCACTAATTGACCCTAGAGGATGGGTGAATAGGGTGTTCAAAAATTATTTCTAACTCTTTTCGAAAGTAGAACAAGTTATACCAATTATACAATTACTTCAATAGTCAAGTGAATGATTTAATTCAATCGGTCTAATAAATTATCACAAGTCTAATTAGCATACAAGATATTAAGGTAAATATAGCATGCAAAATAATGAAGTAAAGAGCAAGAGATAGAGAGATTGACACCGTGATTTTTACGACGTTTGGTAACTCCTAGTCCTCGGCTCAAGAACCCCTTCTTAAGAATTTTCCTGATCCTTTCACTATGGCCCTTCCTTCACAGGTGGAATGGCAAACCTTTACAACACAAGCCTCACGAGCTTGTCTAGCAATCAAGAGAACAATCCTCTCTTGAAAAATCATTGGACTTCACTTGTCCGAGATCATAAAATTCGTATGTAATCAATTTAATCACTTAAGAACAAAAACACTCAAAACCCAAAAGGTTTTTGGTGATTTCTCAATACCTCTAGATATATATTCTCAAAGGATATATCAATGACTAATGTTTGGAGAATAAGGAGAAATACTAGAGTTTGAAACTTCTGAGATTTTTGCAGAAAATAAGATTTTTGCTTGCTTCATTTCAATGGCTTTTCCAGAAAATCTGTGTATGAAAAATGAAAGCTTATTCTTTCTCTCAAGTTCAATCTCTTATTTTAAAAATACACATCTCATTCATTATATATGAATGCTTTAGGGTTATGAGAGTGACTATTATAATAGAGAAGACAAGAGCCGTTTGAAGACCATTAAACATGTTGCTCAAAAGAGGGAAAAATGTTTATGTCGAATCTGCAGAAAACATGGAACATTTAGTCGACTACTTGGAGTGCTTTAGTCGACTACATGGTTCCTCTTAGTCGATTAGATGAAGCTCTAGTCGACTACATGGTGTAGTCTAGTCGACTACATGGAGCTTTAGTCGACTGAAAGATGTAGCTTAGTCGACTACTCTCAGGCTTTAGTCGACTCAATTAAAATGGAGAAAAACTTGTTGCTTCTGATTGGTTTAGTCGACTACTAGAGATGGTATAGTAGACTATGGCTTTGAAGAACACTTGTTTAAGTCATTTTTCCTTTCATTTGAGTTCGGTTCATACTTGAGCTTATAAGATATTATCGACACATAAATTACCTTGTTACAATGATCGCACCCCGACCGATCTACCCTGAGTCTTGAGTCTTTAACTTTCGCCTTTTCCGTTGAATATTTTATTTTCCGTTTTCGCGGTTCAATTTCTTTCTTGGCTATTTGCTTTTATTCAAGCTTTCTTTCCGAGCTTGTTTTTCGAGTCATTTACCTGTCTTTTGCTGAAAATATGAACTCGATAATTCATTAGTATCAAACAGTCTTTAAAGATTTGTTATCATCATTTTTTTATATTGTTTGCCGAAACTAAATTTCAAAGCCAATAGAGTTTATGAAAAATGATCAAACATTGAGTTCACACATAAACTCTTAAATAGAAACTTATATTGAATAAGCATTTAATAAAAATCTTAGGGTGCATATAATCATTTTATGCTAATGTGTGTTGAAGATAAATTCTAGCAATCACTTGGTATGCATTTATATTATAGATAAATAAGGAAGTAGAAAATTTATAATCTACAACATATTTAACATAAATCACAATTCAATTTCTTTCAACTATGAATTTTCCTAACCTCTTCATTAATACACAAACACAAGCAATTTCATGGCATGGCATCAATATGAAGTTCAAGATTGTAAATGACAATTGCATATAAGGTAAAGAGATTAAGGGATAGAGAAAATGCAAGTCAAGACACCAATATTTTATATGGTTCAACCAAGCATTTTATGTTATGGTGTGATGAAGATAAGTTCTATCAATTCACTTCAACTATTCATTTTCCTAACATCTTCATTAATACACAAACACAAGCAATTTCAACGCATTGATATATAAAGATCAAGATTGAAAATGATAATTGCTTTTAAAGTAAAGAGATAAGGGTTAGAGAAAATACAAACCATAGACACCGAGATTTTTACATGGTTCAACCAAATCTTTGGTCTACGTCCATGCCTTGAGAAAACCTCCCAAGGATTCCACTATCGTGCTTCTCTTTTCAGGGATAAGCAAACCCTTACATGCTCCTTCTTCTGGGTGAAGAGCCAACTCTTACATCCTCATTTTTCCAGGTGAATAGCCAACCTTGCTCACTCTTGCGAGTGGAGAGCCAACCAAATACTATATTTTTAAGGTTGAGAGAAACCTTTACAAAGCTTCAACAAGGCCATTCCCACGCCAAGACAAGTTCTTGGACTTTCAATCTCAAAGTATAAGAATTGAAGTTTGAGTGTTACAACATATCTCTCAATAGATGGATATAGAAAATCAAAGCTCACTTCCTCACATAGTTAGAGTTATAGATGAAAGAACTCAAATGAAAATCTCAACTCAAGTATGGTATGATGCATCACAAGAGAAAATATGAATGATACTCATGGTGATTCCTATAGATGAGAGATTTCTACCCAATAATAATTTCAAAGAATAATGTATAAATGGTAGATTTATTTCATACTCCTATCTCCCTCTTCTCCAACCCTCTTTTGGCTCATATATGGCATATATTTAGAGTAGGACAATATTCTAGCCGTTTTGGGGTGTTTTAGGTAGTTTTGGAGAAGTTTGGACTCTAAAGTAGCCGTTAGAATTCAAATTCCAGACTTTGTAGGGAGTAGGGATATTGGGTAGTCAACAAAGCCTTCAAATCTCATTTTTCGCGTCGTAATTCTAATCTTCGACCTTGTGTAGTCGACTATGCTTTTTGCGTAGTCGACTAGGAGGTTTTACCCGCCTAGTTTCGACGCAATTTACGCCTTTAGTCATAACTTGAGTTCCGTAAGTCGGATTGAGGCATTATTTAGCTTTTTTGAAAGAGGACATCAAGATATTGATTTTAGACTTTTGAATGATTCCATTTAACCCAGATTTGAGTGCGATAATGTCATTTGAATGTGACGCTCTATTTCGAACAATTAACTCCCTTTATGGTTTTTTGTGAACTCTTCTGGGAATTTTCCGAAATGACTTAGACACATTCCTAGGATGTATTAGAGACTTATTAAGGTCCTTGACATTCCTAAATTTAATATTAAGATCATAAAATAATTTTCCAATTTAGATAAAATTCTCAATATTAGATAAAAGTTTTTCATGGTTTAACAATTTTGTTCAAAGCTTTAATATGCATCTAGAATCCATTTCAAGTGATACGAGTTAAGTTAATGGTTCTAGTACAACATCTTTGTTGAGTTCTTCCATTGCTTATGAAAGCTTGAACTAAATCAACTTTAGCAAAGACCATTCATGAAAATGTGTCTTCAATAATGTGCGTAGTTTATTGCTAATGATGCAAGGACTCAAGAATGATATGCATGGTCCTATATGTTTTATGGTCAAGAGTTGAGCTTTCAAATAGGTTATTTCAAAAATAATTTTACATTTAATCTAGCACTCACCCAAGACTATTTTACCCATTTATTTAATCTTCAATTTCTTAAGCTTTGGGTTGATGTTTCCATTCTTGTCTCCAATGTCTTTTGAGCTCTAAGCACCTTTGTTTGATCTTCTTATGGATCCACTAGCTCTCTTGAGTTTATCTTTAATCAATAACATATTAATAAAAAATTAAGTAGACATTAAATTCACCACATTCAATGGTTTGTTATCATCAAAATGTCATGTTTACCCATGGTGGAAAACCTTGGGTCAACAATCTCCTCCTTTTTTATGATGACAAACATTGATGTATGCTAATAAATAATTGAGGGCATTTTATAAATGCTCCCCTTATCAATATGCAATCAATGAATATAACAATAACGCATATGCATAAACTTTGGGATTTCTTCCCCTATGACCATGCTTTAAATGATGTTAAAGCATGTGATCATTTCAAGGAGCAAAGCTCCCCCTACGAATGTGCATACAACCTATACATATCAACTAATCTTTCTCCCCCTTTGACAACATAAAAAAGAATAGATACAATCAAGTACAAGGAGAGAATCAAGTTCCATATATGAATTGTGATCATATAATATATCATTTGAAGTAACACACTCATATTGTCTATACACTTCATGAATATGCTTAAGATGATACCAAATTATAAGCATAGTTTTGCATTCATGATGGCAACAAGGACATGCTAGCACATGTAATCAATGATGACTAAATCATTTGTTTGCTTTTCATAGACAAATAGGATACATGATCAAAATAGATTTTCATATATGAAGTACATGTATCAAGTGAATGACTCAAACAAAAAGTGACTTAATGTTCAAGTGTGTGTGTTTAAATGAAAGCTCAAATCATAAGTATTCAACATACTATATGCAAACAAGGAACACTCAATCACTAGATCAATTAAAATCACATATCATGTATGGAGATTTACTTAAAATCACATATGAGCATTTAAGAATATGTCAACAACACCTCCATCTTAACCACATAAAAATCAATAAATATATATGCAACATCTAATCATAGAATGTAATGTGAATAGAGTAAAAATCTTGATAATGACTAAGAAATGAATACTTTAAAATATGCAAGTGAAAAGTACACAAAACATATGCAAACACATTAACATTTAAAGACATTCCAATTTCTCTATGGATTTACAAAATGAGTTCTCTTGGGAAAATAAATGGTGAGAATATTGACGAAATAATTGTAATCATGAAAATGAGCTCAATATATCTCATAAATGCATGTCTTTGAAAATGTAATGTAATGGCATTGTATGCATTCTTCTCAAGTGCAAAAAACATATTTAACATAAAATATATATCTTATATATATGGTAAAAATACTTATATAAAAATAATAAGAGATGAACCAAGAAAATGAATGTGAAAATATAAGAAAAATAACACATAATATATACTTTTATTTATGTTACTATATTCATCTAAGTCCAAGAGTAGTCAACCAAGGAAACCATATATTCCCAAAACCAAAGTGTCAAAAAGTATTTGAAATTATTTTCATAACACTTAAATGGCCTTTACCCAAGAAGGAAATAAGTTCATCTATCATGCTCATTTTGAAATAGTTTTCATGTTTGTGATAAACATATTTGTGCAACACATGAAATATTGGTAAACATGATATTCCCATATAAGTGCAATAACCAAATTTGATAAGCTATAAATGACAAACAACAAGAAGAATGTTTATCAATATAAGTTCTAAAATAACCTTCATTCATAAGAAAATCACTTAAAGCCATTCAAAACACCCTCTTAGAGCATATTTTAAGTTAAGCACAACTTATGCTAGTTTTAAAACCCATTGTCTAAAACTTATACATTTCAAAGCATTGTGATTCTCTACATGAAAATTTTTCATTGTAAAATCATATAAGAATGCATTAGATAAAACATTTCAAGCAAAGAGACATGTGGCATTCTTAGAACTTTAATTCCATTCACATGTGCAAAGAATTAACTATATCCTTCTTGGTTAAGATCATGGGATAATAATGGTCAAAACCTTGGGTCACTACACTTAGTCTTTAAACAAATTACAAGAAACTATGCATTATAGAATATATAAGAGTATGCATGTATGGTAATGATATAAGAGTGTAAAATATAAGAGTTTAAAAAATTATATATCATTGAAAAACTTATATAAAAATAATAATATAAGATGAAAAACAAAACAATAAAAAAATATGTCTTTCATGATATATGCACATAAGACTCATGATTCATGCTTTTCAATATACATTCAAGATAATTACATATAAGCACAATATTTACCATTTTTCAACATGTTTCTTTTAAAGGACATATAATTCCTTTTCATAATAAAGATCCAAGCATGTATTAAATAGCTTTAACCAAAGTTTCAATTTGAAAGATATCTTCATTTGATTGGCAAAAATGAATTATATGCCCTTTTTCAAAAATTGTAGAATTTTAGCACATAGGAAGATTCATTTCCTTTTTATTTCAAAATTCTTTGAACATTTAAAATCATAATGAAAAGATGTTTTCATTAGAGTGACCTTTTTAAAATAATTTCTCTCTAAACCAAGGTGTCACTCTTCTCATGTAATTCAAGATATTCAAAAGAATGTGATGCATGAACAATGATTATTCATCAATAAATGAATACATTTATGAAATAAATTTATGTACCAATGAATACAAGTATTAAGTCAATACTATGCATGAAGTACCATATATCACTTAGATGTCTCAATCATTGCATATCATCATCAAAATTCTCCTTTTAAGACGTGCATATTCAATGGTCATTGGGCACTATAGATCATCTAAAAACATTTCCCCTTATAATATCCTTCTCCTTTAGCCTTTAAATGCATATAACTAACTTGTAAACATCATAGGAGAATAAAAAGTCAAATAACTTTATGTAAGGAAAAATCTTTCAAAGTTTGTCATGGATAAACACTAAGTCAGTTAAAGCAAGCATAGAGCCGAGGCTCTGATACCAACTATTGGCCACATATTGAAACCTAGAGGGGGGTGAATAGGTTCAATGATAAACTTTGGTACTTTTTCGGTTTGACTTTATTTTATCAAAATTACACTTCATTAAACTCTTGTCAAACACTTAGTGATATAGATAATCTCTTTAAGTAGCATTCACATTTCATACTTGTAATCATTCAATAGTGATGATTTACACAATTAAATACATGTTCGATTCAAGTAGAATGGGAATTAATTAATCCACCCAAGTATGCAATTCAATTAAACATGTAATAGCATTTTCCTCATTTATTGAGACATAATGGAAAATACAATTTGCCATGAAGAACGTCTTGTAGAGTTTATGAAAAATGATCAAACATTGAGTTCACACATAAACTCTCAAATATAAACTTATATTGAATAAGCATTTAGTGAAACACTTAGGCTGCATATAATCATTTTATGCAAAGGTGTGTTGAAGATAAATTCTAGCAATCACTTGGTATGCATTTAGATTATAGATAAATAAAGAAGTAGATAGTTTATAATCTACAACATATTTAATCAAAATTACAATTCAATTTCTTTCAACCATGCATTTTCCTAACCTCTTCATTAATATACAAACACAAGCAATTTCATAGCATGGCATCAATATGAAGTTCAAGATTGTAAATGACAATTTCATATAAGGTAAAGAGATTAAGGGATAGAGAAATGCAAGTCAAGACACCAAGATTTTATATGGTTCAACCAAGCATATTATGTTATGGTGTGTTGAAGATAAGTTCTATCAATTCACTTGAACTATTCATTTTCCTAACCTCTTCATTAATCCACAAACACAAGCAATTTCATTGCATTGATATATAAAGCTCAAGATTGAAAATGACAATTGCTTTTAAAGTAAAAAGATAAGGGTTAGAGAAAATACAAACCATAGACACAGAGATTTTTACATGGTTCAACCAAATCTTTAGTCTACGTCCATGCCATGAGAAAACCACCCAAGGATTCCACTATCGTGCTTCTCTTTTCGGGGATAAGCAAACCCTTACATGCTCCTTCTTCCGGGTGAAGAGCCAACCCTTACATGCTCCTTCTTCCGAGTGAAGAGACAACCTTGCTCACTCTTGCTGGTGGAGAGCCTATCAAATCCTCTCTTTTCAAGGTTGAGAGAAACCTTTACAAAGCTTCAACAATCCATTCCCATGCAAAGACAACTTCTTGGACTTTCAATCTCAAATAATAAGAATTGAAGTTTGAGTGTTAGAACATATCTCTCAATAGATGGATATAGAAAATCAAAGCTCACTTCCTCATATACTTAGAGTTATAGACGAAAGAACTCAAATGAAAAGCTCAACTCCAGTATGGTATTATGCATCACAAGAGAAAATATGAATGATGCTCATAGTGGATCCTATAGGAGAAATTTCTACCCAATAATAATTTCAAAGAATAATACACAAATGGTAGATATATTTCATACTCCAATCTCCCTCTTCTCCAACCCTCTTTTGGCTCATATATGGCATATATATAGAGTAGGAAACAATTCTAGTCGTTTGGGGTGTTTTAGGTAGTTTTGGAGAAGTTTGGACTCTAAACTAGCCGTTAGAATTCAAATTCCAGACGTTGTAGCGACTAGGGACATTGGGTAGTCTACTAAGCCTTCAAATCTCATTTTCTGCATCATAATTCTATTCTTCGACCTTGTGTAGTCGACTATGCTCTTTGCGTAGTTGACTAGAAGGTTTTACCCACCCAGTTTCGATGCAGTTTACACTTTTGGTCATAACTCGAGTTCCGTAAGTCGGATTGAGGCGTTCATCACTCCATTTAACCCATTTTTGAATGCAATATAGTCGTTTGAATGTGACGCTCCATTTTTAACAATTAACTCCCTTTATGGTTTTTCGTGAAATCTTTTGGGATTTTTCTGAAATGACTTAAACACATTCCTAGGATGTCTTAGCGACTTATTAAAGTCCTTGAAATTCCTAAAGTTAATATTGAGATCATAAAATAATTTTCCCATTTAGATAAAATTCTCAATATTAGACAAAATATTTTCATGGTTTAACAATTTTGTTCAAAACTTTAACATGCATCTAGAATCCATTTCAAGTGATATGAGTTAGGTATTAGGTTCTAGTACAACATCTTTGTTGAGTTCTTCCATAGGTTATGAAAGCTTGAACTAACTCAACTTTAGCAAAGACTATTCATAGAAATGTGTCTTCAATAATGTGTATAGTCTATTGCTAATGATGCAAGGACTCAAGAATTGTCAAGTCCCAAATTTCCTAGGACTCAGAAACCCGAGCCTAAGAGCTAAGGGAGTGAACAGAAGTAAAAAGAAATGAGAACAATGACCTTTAATCATCAAACACCCACAAAAGGGTAAAAATGTCTTATACCATGCTGTCACGCCCCTAAAGTTCCCGAAACTCTAATCTAGAGAATCAGCGAATCTCCAAAGGGTGACGTAAGTCAACCAACCACTAGAGTCAACAATAACAAGAAGATACGTGGAATAACAATGAAAAATATACTCCATGCCAAACTGAATACAAGAAACTCAATAGTATCCTCTGATACCAACAGACACGCCCCTAAATTCCTTGAACTCCCGAACCGGGACATCCAAGGAATTCAGGATGTGATCCTTAATATGAGTGACCAACTAAGATATCATAAACCATGAAAACGTATGGATTAATGATAGAAATGGTATATTTCATACCCAAATGAATGATTAAACAAAGCAGCGGAATCTAACAAAAATCTGGCAGAGTTCCATTTGTAAATGGAACATCCGGACACAAAACCACAACACAATAACCTGCCAATAACAGTTCAATAATAACAATGGCATCTAAGCCCCACATTCATCAATCCTACTAGGGCCGAGGTAATGGAAAGAAACCAAAACCCCTCCAAACCTCTATAATCAACAGAGCCACAATAAGAATACAGAAATGCACCTAGCTGTGCAGAATAGATACAATAACATCGTGAAATAATAAAGACAGGAAATAATGATACACCAATAGGGAAATGCCAACAGACTGCCTTCCAAAAGAAATACATGACAATCAAATACAAAAGGGTAGAGAAACTAACAGCAGAAGACTATCGTCCCCAAACCAGTCGTGCTGCCACCGTAACCGCATCACCCTGCGCAAATCCCTAAACCTGTAACAAGAAAAATAAGAGAAAACTGCCATTGCACCGCATGCTGCCGTATCCGTAATATTTCCTACAACCTGGAGTGGAATACCAGGGGGCAAATGAAATTCCCTTGTGAGCAAATAAGCTCAGTTGGAAAAGATACTCTAACTACCACATCCTCTGGCAGTTTAGGTAATGCTAAACTATCTAGCAAGATATATATATCCCAACAAATCCCATCCACGCAAACCCAAGGCACGCGCTCATATGCTACCGTAAACGAGTATATATATATATATAAATATATATATAAATATAAAACATAATTCTATAAGGTACGACTAAGACTCGTACTCCAAATACCAACACCAGTAGTCTACACTACTCTCACCAACGTACACCAGATACATGACACCCATGTCCAATCCAACAAGTCATCAAATGCTCACCATGCTAACCACAAAATCCAACAGAGGGAACACACTCACCTCTAATATCCACGAGGATCAAAATCTACCACTAGTACCAAGGAATACTCATAACTTACTCCCCGATAACACGGGAGGAAGAGCACTCACGTCCTTGCGTACTAACACAATCATCATCTATATATATATATACAACATATATATATATATATATAAATATAAGAAACATCATCCCATTCCTAGAGGAAACCTACCTCTCAAGGACTGTATTACCTCAATCATCTCTCTTCATCAATACCATAAATCACATCATCACATTGACCTCATAACATTATCATTAATAGGATTGATCAAATCACTAACATTCTCAATATAAGTGAGGAAAACCACCCAATCAAACCACTAAGAGTACACGAACTCAACTCACAAGAACAACCACCTAAGGGTCACCAAAACAAAGTAAAGGAAAGGAATTCCCAATGCTAACCAACAGCTAACTGAGACAACAACGTCAAGGTTAAGAATACCCGAACAAGGAAAGAACACCACAAGTGAACAAGGAAAGAATACCAAAAGTGAACAAGGAAATCAAAAGGGAATGGCCGAGAGTGAAAGTTATAAAAAGATGAATCCCAAAGATTCAATAGTTTTTAAGAAAACGTCTTAAAAACTCGAACCAATCCATTCGGCATCCATGCGCCTAACGTACGAAAACTCAAGTCACCTAGGTGGTGACACCAACAACCAAGAAAAGTGAAAGGCGACACTATATGTGTGCACTGAACAACACCAAGCCTCGTGACCGAGACTTAGAAATGATCTAAAGAAAAGGTGAAACAAGAAACCACCTTCGAAAACACTATAGGTTGAGATTTTGAAAAAGAAGTCTCAAAATCTCAGAATCTCGAGACATGTAATAAAATAGTTTTTTTTTCTTTTAAAAAAACCACACAGTAAAAATGACCGTCTTGCCCTCGGTCTCCGTCAGTCGGCATCACAGGCTTTTAGAAACTGAAATTCTTTTTAAAGAAGATCCTGAGATCATTTTATAAAGTACTAAAACTTTTAGTTATTACGGGGGTAGGCGAAAACGGGTTTTTCCTTTTAAATACAAAGAGTTTAGAAAACACCTTTTCGAAGACAGCCGAGTAAGAGTGAACATAACTCTACAGATTCGTAAAATGTCCAAGAGGACAGTAAAGGAAGAACAATACGTTGCACTCACGGAAGACAACCATCCATTTCCAACTCCACAAAATCAAATGACAACAGATGGAAGATGTTTGGCACCACGCCATAACCAACAACTCAAGAAGTGATATATAAGTCAAGGACATGTGCTAGTATACGGAGTACAGTGAAAGAAGTGCTTAGGGGAAATGAACTAAGCACTAGAACCAATACCGTCAAGCTACAGTACCTCACGTACTTAATAAGATCACCTCAACTATAACCTCTTCTAACCCAATCAAAATCTCAAATACGATTGATATCCATTCCTCAAAAGGTGAAAGACACCTAAAGGTCTATACAACAACTTCCACTAAGTACACAATCTCAAACCCGCTTTCTCTAAGGCCTCAAATCTCAATTGATACTAAAATTCTATCCCTAACCTCAAATCTCCAATAAGGTCACACAACTAACCACAATCACAAAACTATTAACCGCATTCTCTAACGCATCAACTCAACATCAAGTCCACGGTCCACCACTAGCCTCAACTAGCCACATAGATCACTATACCAATATACTTTAACAATTATCACTTTTAATTTATGTTTTTCACATTATTCATTTCCCGTTGAGCATTTATAAAAGTATGAATTTATTTTACAATATTCATAATTAATATGCTCCAACATCATATATATACATATCAATGAAATCACATAATGATATGCAATACAAGGTACTCACATACCGCCTGTGGTACACACACACAAAAACACACCCTTCCCAAGGGTATGGATCATTCTCCACCATTCCCTAGAAGATACAAGCTCACTAGGGAATGTGGACTCATCGAACCGTCATTCCAAAGTGCTTTTGACACTTACACTTTTAATAGGAAGACGTTCTCCACGAGCTACCGTGCACATAGGGCCTTGGACGATATGTCCTCCCCCTATCGTCTGCGTTTCTCGGCTCTTTAGTTCCGTGGGAGCAAGAAGCACCCATTGGCCAGTTGTTTCGACGATCCAAACACAATCCTACTCATGCACCACATGCAACGGATGCAAACAACACCAATTGACTTTTTTCTGCAAAAGGTGAAACTGTGCACTACATGCACCAACACACATGTGCTCACACAACATGGTGTACAATAAAAATCATATCTCAACATAAATATGTAATGCATCATATTTATGAAAATATCCACATGAATCTCATAATCTCTTTACATGCTTTAAAATACAATAAAGACATTTAAATCGTGAGAAAAAAGATTCATGTTTTAAACAATATATTTTCTTTAATTCTTTCAGAAAATATTTCAATTTCACTTAACATGCTATTAAAACAATTAAAGCAATATAAATCACGTATCGTAAGGGCAACCTAGCATAACGTCTAAGTATTCACGTCTCTCACGTTCACATATCCCCTAATGTAGTCAAACAGGAATTAATATCAATTCCTAAGTCCACGTCTAACTTTTTCAAGATTCTACCAACCGATTCAATTTTTAAGGGAATTTCTAAGCCACCTATTCCTATTCAATTCAAATAGGTAATTATTTAATTTCGTAGAAAATTATTTAATTAATTTTCTCAAATTAATTTCTAAATCCTATTTCGATTCTAACCCAAATATAGATATTTAAAATTCACAATTTAATATATCTATATTAAAATAAATAAGGGTATGCACACCCCAAACTATGTCAACGATACGGAGTGAGAAATAAAATTTCTCACCTAATATACGCTTACAGAACAGCCCATCGTGAACAGTACCAGCGCCCGTATATGGAGCACGCCGACCAAAGTCGTCCAAAAAATATTTCAAATATACCAAAACGTCCACCTCGACAACCTATACGATATCTACGAAGCCCATTAGCAGTAGGTTAATCAATTTGGGTAAATCTAAAATAACCCAAACGAAAATCATAACCTATAAACGCGATTTTCGGACAAACCGTTCAACGGAAAATTACGAAATTGAAGTATGATGAATACATGTTAGAAACGAAGCTACTCACCAAAAATCGGCCCAAACCGAGGTCGGGAAGTCGACCGAACCGGCCGCTTGAATCTCCGGTCGAACCGGTCTGCTCCGCTACTGCCGCACGTCGCCACTGCGCGACCCAACAGCAGCCAACGTTTACTCGTCATCAACGCACCTGCAAGTAACCGCTGCACCTGCCACCGTCCCTAGACCGTCGCCGCCTATCGCTGATCCAGCCACAGCTTCTCCAGCGAACCATTGCCTGCCCGTTCCTCTATCTCAGCCGACTCTCTCTTTCTCTCTCTCAGACGGCAGCAATGGAGAATGGAGAAGAAGAGCTCTATGTAGTCGTGAAGAGAATAGGAGGAAGAAGAGAAATGTAGCATGTAGCAGCATTCATGCAGAGATACAGAGAAAGTTTGGAGTAGCGTGTATGTAACACCCCGTGTTACTTTTCTTTTACCTGAAATTATATTTATATTTAATTTCAGTTATGATGTCACTTGTTCATGACGTTCATGTTATCCTTGGTATTTCGCATGTAAATTTTTCACGTTTAGTTTTAAAGTCGACTGGATGACTTTACGGTTTCTCTTTGACGACTACGCGAGTTCTCGTTGTCGACTACACGGTATCGTTTTGATATTTAATGTTTAGTACTTCAACTGGACGACGACACGTTGTAATTGATCAGACTGGTTAAGTGTTCCGACATTTGGGTTCCTAACCCGGTGTATTTCTTTCGGACTAAATTAGTTATTTGGCGTCCCGTGGATTTCTAGGCTAGCGTGATTTTATTTATAGGCTCCCGATATATTTAGGGATTTATTGGACACATATTATGAATGGGGAAATATATATGTGGGTATTAATATATATATTTATTTTAGATAAATATATATATGAAATGTATATATAGATATATACGTATATCTGTATATGGAGAGAGAGGCAGACGACCTAACTCCTTCCTACGATGACGCAGCTACACTCCTTATTCTTCCATGGCTGACGATCTCGAGAGAGAGAGAGAGACCGTGTGAGGTGACCGAGAGGGAGAGACGATCGCGTCTCAGGAACGGACACGACTGGTGACTCACGACCTGGTGCAGCTGCGGCGAGTGGCAATCGACGACGGCTAGTGGGCATCGGCAAGGGTAGTCGCAGGTGGCGCGGTGGTGGCGTAGGGTGGAGTTGGTTCGCGCAGAGGCGGCGCTGTTTGTGCGACAGGCTACGTTCGACCGGAGTTTCGGCTATTTTTTTGGTTGACTTACGGTGATTGGTTTGAGCCGATATTAGGTGATTATCTTCGTATATACGTAGTATTCATCATACTTTAATTTCGTATTTTTACGTTGAACGGTTTACCCGGAAATCACGTTTATAGGTTATAGTTTTCATTTGGGTTATTTTAAATTTACCCAAATTAATTAACCCATTACTAATGGGCTTCGTATATATCATATAGGTTGTCGAGATGGACATTTCGATATATTCGAAATAGTTTTTGGACGATTTTGGTCGGCGGGCTCCATATTCAGGCGTCGACACTATGCTGTTTCGGACTGTTCGGTAAACGTAATTAGGTGGGAAATTTTATTTCTCACTCTGTATCGTTGAAGTAGTTTGGGGTGTGCAAAACCTTATTTATTTTAATATAGATATATTAAATTGTTAATTTAATTATCTATAATTGGTTTAGAAGCGATGTAGGACTTAGAAATTAATTTGCGAAAATTAATTAAAATTATTTCCTACTAACTAAAACAAATTCCTATTTTAATTGAATAGGAATAGGTGGCTTAGAAATTCCCTTGATAATTAAATGGGTTAGTAGAGATTCGTAAAACTTAGACGTTGTGCTAGGTTCCCCTTACGATACGTGAATTAATTGCTTTAGTTATTTTAAAGGCATGTTAAGATGAATTGAAACATTTTCTTAAAGAAATAAAGAAAATATATTGTTTAAAACATGAATCTGTTTTCTCACGATTTAAATGTCTTTATTGTATTTTAAAACATGTAAAGAGATTTCGAGATTTATGTTGGTATTATCATATGGATATTTTGATAAATATGGTGCATGACATACTTATGTTGAGACATGATTTTATTGCGTACACCATGTATTGTGAGACATGGGTGTTGGTGCATGTAGTGCATGGTTTCACCATTTGCAGAGAAAAGTCATTTGGTGTGGTCTACTTCCGTTTGCGTGTGTGTAGACATTTGTGTTTGGATTGTTGTGACAACTGGTCAGGGGGTGCTGCACCCATGGAACTAATCTTCTGAGAACGCAGACGATATAGGGGGAGGACATATCTTCCAAGGCCCTATGTTCACGGCTGGGCCGTGGTGGACATCTTCCTTGGTTAAAAGTGTGAAGTGTCAAAAGCATTTGGGAAGAACGGAACGATAAGTCTACATTCCTTAGTGAGCTTGTATCCTCAGGGGAATTGTGGAGAATGATCCAGTTACCCTTGGGAAGGGCGTGTTTTTGTGTGTGTATCACAGGTGGACTGTGAGTTACATTGCATTACATATCATTATGTGATTTCATTGATATGTATATATATGATGTTAGAGTATGTTAATTATGAAAAGTGCAAATATAAATTCATATTTTATAAATGCTCAACTGAAAATGATTAAGGTGAAAACATGAACTAAATGCTGTAATTATTAAAGTATGAATGAAACGTATATCTTTATACTTGTGTTGTATACTTTTGTGCCCGTAGGGGAGGTTAAGTATATTGGCTTAGCGACTTCTGTGGTTAGTTGAAGTTAGAGATGGATTGTAGAATTTAGGTTGAGTTGAGGCCTTAGAGAAGGCGATTAACTGTCTTGTGATTGTGGTTAGTAGTCTTGTGATTGTGGTTGGTAGTTTTGTGATTGTGGTCAGTTGTGTGACCTTGTTAGAGATTTGAGATCCGAGATTGATTTTAGTATGAGTTATGAATTGAGGCCTTAGAAAAGGCAGGTGATGAGATTGTGTGAGATTTCGATTGATGAGAAGTGGTTATGGTTAAGTGATTTCATTAAGTACTTGGAGTATTGTAAGTGTTGTGCCAGTGTTTCTTATGCTTAGTTCATTCCCCCTAAGCATTCCTTGTACTGTGTTTTGTATGCTAGTACATGGTCATTGACTTGTATGTCATTCCTTGAGTCATTGGTTACGGTGTGGTACCGAACCTCTTCCATGTGTCGTCATTTGATTCGGTGGAGCTGGAAACGGATGGTTGTCTTCCGTGAGTCCAACGTGTTGTTCTTCCTTTACTGTCCTTTTGGGCATTATAGGAATCTGTAGAGTTATGTTCATTCTTATTCGGCTGTCTTTTGGAAATGGTGTTTTCTAAACTCATCGTATTTAAAAGGAAAAACCCGTTTTTGCCTACCCCCGTAAAAAATGAAAAGTTTTAACACTTACAAACTGATCTTAGGATCTTCTTTGAAAAGATTTTGAACTTTTAAAAGCTGGTGATGGAAACTAACGGATATCGGGGGTAAGACGGTCATTTTTACTATGTGGTTTCTTAAAAGAAAACTATTTTATTAATTGTCTCGAGATTCTGAGATTTTGAGACTTCTTTATCAAAATCTCAACCTGTAGTGTTTGAAAGGTGGTTCCTTGTTTCACCTTTTCTTTGGTTCATTTATAAGTCTCGGGTATGAGGCTTTGTGTTGTTCAGTGCACACATATAGTGTTGCCTTTTCCTTCTTCTGGTGGTTGATATCACCACCTAGGTTATTTGAGTTTTCGTACGTTAGGGGCATGGATGCCGAATGGTTTGGTTCGAGTTTTAAAAAAAAAGTTCCTAAAAACTATTGAATCCCTGTGATTCATCTTTTTATAACTTTTACTCTCGGCCATTCACTTTTAGTTTCCTTGTTCACTTATGGTGTTCCTTCCTAAACACGTGTGGTGTTCTTAACCTTGACATTGTTGTCTCGGTTATCTGTTGGTTTAGCATAGGGAAGTCTTTTCCTTCGCTTTGCTTTGGTGACCCTTAGGGGTCGTTCTTGTGAGTTGAGTTCGTGTACTCTTAGTGATTTGATTGGGTGGTTTTCTTCGCCTATAATGAGAGTGTTAGGGATTTGATCAATCCTATTGATGATAGTGTTATGAGGTTAATGTGATGATGTGATTTGTGGTATTAAGGAAGAGATGTGATTGAGGTGATCTAGTCCTTGAGATTTAGATTTTCTCTAGGAATTGGATGATGTTTCTTATATATATATATATATATTGATGATGGTTGTGTTAGTACGCAAGGACGTGAGTACTTTTCCTCCGTGTTATTGGGGAGTGAGTTATGAGTATTCCTTGGTACTAGTGGTGGATATTGATCCTTGTGGGTATTAGAGGTGAGTGTGTTTCCCTCTGTTTGATTTTGTGGTTAGCGTGGTGAGCATTTGATGATTGTTAGATTTGACTTGGGTTGTTGTGTACTTAGTGTACGTCGGTGAGAGTAGTGTAGACTACCTGTGTTGGTACTTGGAGTATGAGTCTTAGTTGTGCCTTGTAGACTCTTGTTGTGTATTTATATATATATATATATATATACTCGTTTACGGTAGATTATTAGCGCGTACCTTGGGTTTGCGTGGATGAGATTTGTGGTCTATATATATATCTTGATAGATAGTTAGCATTACCTAAACTACCAAAGGATGTGGTAGTTAGAGTATCTTTTCCCACTGAGCTTATTTGCTCATGCAGGGAATTTCATTTGCCCCCCTGGTATTCCATGCTAGGTTGCAGGAAATATACGGCTATGGGCAGGATGCAGTGCAATGACAACTTTCTCTTGTTTCCTTGTTACAGGTTTGGAGTTGCGTTGGGTGATGCGGTTACGATTGCAGCACGACTGGTTTTGGGGACGGTAGTCATCTTCTGTTAGCTTCCTTACCCATGTTTTGTGGGATTGTCATGTATTTCTTTTTGGAGCCAGTTTGTTGGCTTATCCCTGTTGATGTTTCTTTTATTTCCTGTTTTTATTTTTTTTAGGAGGTTATAGTATCTATTCTGCACAGCTAGGTGTTTTTCTGTATTCTTATTTGAGCATTTGTGGCTCTGTTGATTATAGAGGGTTTGGAGGGGTTTTGGTTTCTTTCCACTACCTCGGCCCTAGTAGGATTGATGAATGTGGGGCTTGGAAGCCATTGTCATTATCGAATTGCTATTGGCAGGTTAAATTGTTGTGGTGGTATGTCCGGATGTTCCATTTACAAATGGAACTCTGCCGGATTTTCGTTAGATTCCGCTGCTTAGTTTTATTAGCCATTTGGGTATGGAATATACCATTTCTTATCAATATTCCATACATTTTCATGGTTAATGATATCTTAGTTGGTTATTTGTATTAAGGATCACATCCTGGATTCCTCGGATGTCCCTGTTCGGGAGTCTTGGGAATTTAGGAGCGTGTCAGTTGGTATATGAGGAAAGTATTGAGGTTCTAGTATTCTATTTGGCATGGAGTATAGTTTTCATTGTTATTACATGTATTTATTCTGGTTATTGTTGACTCTAGCGGTCGATTGACTTATGTCACCCTTTGGAGATTCGCTGATTCTCTAGATTAGAGTTTCGGGAATTCTAGGGGCGTGACAACAGGGTATCAGAGTGTGTCATCTTTACCCTTTTGTGGGTTTTTATTGACTGAATGTCGTTGGTTCTCATTTCTTTTTACTTCCGTTCACCCCCTTAGCTCTTAGGCTCGGGTTTCTGAGTCCTAGGAAATTTGGGGCGTGACAGTGTACATGTATACATATATATATGATAAATTGCACAACTAACCCTCCATTCATCAAAAATTGCAAATTAACCCCAACTCTTTATCAAAATGTCCAAACGATCCCTAAATAAAATCTCGAAAACTCCACGGGACTCCAAATATTAATACACTCCGAAATAAATACACTAGGGTAGGAACTCAAATGTCGGAACACTAAACAAGCCCGATCAATTACAACGTGTCGTCGTCTAGTCGAAGTACTAAACATTAAATGTCGAAACGATAATTCACGAACTTGTCAAAGAGAAACCGTAAAGTCATCCAGTCGACTTTAAAAGTAAACGCAAAAAATTTACACACAAAATACCAAGAATAACATGAACGTCATGAACAAGTGACGTCATTACTGAAATTAAATTAGAATTAATTTCAGGGAAAAGGAAAATAACACAGGGTGTTACAAGAATGATATGCATGGTCCTATATGCTTTATGGTCAAGAGTTGAGCTTTCAAATAAGTTATTTCAAAAATAAATTTACATTTAATCTAGCACTCACCCAAGACTATTTTACCCATTTATTTAATCTTCAATTTCTTTAAGCTTTGGGTTGATGTCTCCATCCTTGTCTCCAATGTCTTTTGAGCTCTAAGCACCTTTGTTTGATCTTCTCATGAATTCACTAGCTCTCTTGAGTTTATCTTAAATCAATAACATATTAAGCAAAACTCAAGTAGACATTAAATTCACCACATTCAATGGTTTGTTATCATCAAAATATCATGGTTACCCATGGTGGAAAACCTTGGGTCAACACTTGGTAGACAAGTTGTATGTCTGGGAAGATCCGCGATTAAGAAATGAGTATGAAGGGATACAAAATTATGCGTATAAGGATGTTCGAATTTACATAGCTCGGGCATGAGTACATCATGCTAAGCATGTTCTACTTAGGGACGGCGGCGTAATTCGAAACTGAAATTATTTCCAGGGAAGATCCGGTTAAGAAGGGACAGACCATTTAGAGTTAAATCGGTTTACCCCCACGGAGAGGTAGGTTTGGAAAGTGAGAGGTTAAAGGGGTGTGGTCATCGACTAAAGATTTATGAGGAGATTGATCCGGGACTGGAATTTATGGCATCTGTCAATTTAATGGACAATGATGAATTAGTGAAGGGAATATTAAATAAAGTGTTGAAGGAGGATCAATTGGACACATTACCTGTACATAGGGTAAAGTTAGAACATGACAGAGGAGGTACTTTATATGGTGATTATTGTTTAATATTTGATATCATGGATAGTACTAATTGTCTACAGGTGAGAGCATTGAGGGAGTTACTTCTTATATTTTGTCTTATGAGTAGGGGAAGTGTTGTAGAGAGGAACGGTGTTGGATAACCCTTTCAATGACCTTGTTGTGCTGACGACGTAAAACATTGGTCCTAGGTTTGTAGAATAGGATATCATTTAATTTATGTAATTTTAATTCTTAGAGCCTATAGTCCTTTAAGGTAAAGTCGTTTAAATTTCAATTCTTAGAGAGGGTAGATCCTTAAGGCCACGTCTTTGTCTCTTTTTTTATTTTTATTTTTCTTTTATTTTTATAGGATTGTAGGCCCTTAAGGCCAAATCATAAAAAAAATCAATAAAAAAAAGAAGAGAATTTTTAATTCCTTGAAAATTTTGTGTGAATTTCTGGATATTTTTTAAATTTATTTTTTCCTTACTAAGATTGTGAGTATTTGTGTTTTGTTGCTTATATCTACAGGTGATCCAAATTAAGTTTGGGGGAGGAGATCAAGTGCTTCAATGTTGAATCCATAATTGAGCTTCAAAGGTAACTGTATCTGTTCTCATACTTTATTTTTTACCATGGGGACATGGTCTCATTTAAGTTTAGGGTGAAGGTAAAGGATTACAAGGAATGAAGTTTTTTTAAAATTTTTGAAAATTTAAAATTTTGGAGCAGTTATTTGTTTTCACGCAAGAATGTTTTGCATTACAATTCGATTGAGTTTTTGTATATGATGCATGAGTAGTATGTAATGTGATATTCCCATTCATGAGAGTAATGATTAAATTGAGTTACTGAAGTGATGTGGTTTTATATGGGTGAGTGAATGAGTGAAATTGAAATCAAGAAGGACAACTTTGACCTATAAGCAAAAGCACACATTCACTATGAGAAATAGGTTGATTTTTGACTATGTAGTTGAAAAATAATTTTGTCACAATAAAATACGAGAAGGGGAGATGTTATGGTTGAAATGAAGAAAATTAAAAAAAATTATTTTGAGAAAATAAAATGTGAAAAGTAGTTCTTTGATCTGAGTAACTGGGCATTGGTATCACCAATATCATTGTTCGCGTTTAAAGGGGAGAAAACTAATGAACATAAATCCTATGGAAGAAGCTCGGGCCCAGTTGGTCGGGACTAAAAATGTCACGCCCCAAATTCCTAGGACTCCGAAACCCGAGCCTAAGAGTTAAGGGAGTGATTGCGGAAGTAAAAAGAAACGAAAACCAAGAGACATTCAGTCATCAAACACCCATAAAGGGTTGCAATGAATGCCCAGATACCATGCTGTCACGCCCCTAAGGGGTGACGCAAACCAAGCGACTACTAGAGTCAACAATAACAAAGAAGTACATGGAATAACAACAAGAATATACTCCATGCCAACACGAATACTAAAAACACAAGAGTATCCTTAGATACCAACAGACACGCTCCTAAATCCCTAAGACTCCCGAACTGGGACATCCAAGGAATCCAAGATGTGATCCTTAATACGAATGACCAACTAAGACATCATTAACCAAGAAAACATATGGGTTAATGATAGAAATGGTATATTCAATACCCAAATGACTAACAAAACTAAGCAGCGGAATCTAACAAAAATCCGGCAGAGTTCCGTTTGTAAATGGAACATCCGGACAACAACCACAACACAATAACCTGCCCAAAGTAATTCAATAATCACAATGGCTTCCAAGCCCCACCTTCATCAATCCTAATAGGGCCGAGGTAGTGGAAAGAAACCAAAACCCCTCCAAACCCTCTAACATCAACAGAGCCACAAATGCTCGAATAAGAATACAGAAAAGCGTCTAACTGTACAGAATAGATACAATACATCCTGAAAGAATAAATACAGGAAATGAATGATACATCAATAGGGATATGCCAACAGACTGGCTCCCAAAAGAAATACATGATGATCCCATAACAATGGGTAAAGAAGCTGACAGAAGAATACTAGCGTCCCCAAACCTGTCGTTCTGCAACCGTAACCGCATCACCCAACGCAACTCCAAACCTGTAACAAGAAAATCAAGGTAAACTGTCGTTGCACTGCATCCTGCTCATAGCCGTATATTTCCTGCAACCTGGCGTGGAATACCAGGGGGGCCAATGAAATTCCCTCCGTGAGCAAATAAGCTCAGTGGGAAAAGATATCCTAACTACCACATCCTCTGATAGTTTAGGTAAAGCTAAACCGTCTTATAAGATATAAATATAGCCCAACTAGTCTCATCCACGCAAACCCAAGTCACACGCTCATATACTATCGTAAACGAGTATACATAAGTATATAGGGAATATATATATATATATATCTACACGTATATATATATATAAATACACAACATGAGTCTCTAAAACTCGTACTCCAAGTACCCAACACCAGTAGTCTACACTACTCTCACCAACGTACACTTGGTACACGACACTAAGGTCAAATCTAACCAATCATCCAGCGCTCACAACGCTAACCAGAAAATCTAAACAGAGGGGAAACACACTCGCCTCTAATATCCACAGGGATCAAAATCCATCATTAGTACCAAGGAATACTCATAACTCACTCCCCGATACACAGGAGGAAAAGTACTCACGTCCTTGCGTACTAACACAACCGTCATCTATATATATATATATATATTGTAAATGTACAATATATATATATATATAACAAACCTCATCCCATTTCTAAGAAAAATCTACCTCTCAAAGGCTAGATCACCTCAATCATATCACCATATCATAAATCATATCGACCTCATAATACTATCATCAATAGGGTCAGTCACATCACTAACACTCTCACTGTAGGCGAGAAAGACCACCCAATCAAATCACTAGAGTACACGGACTCAACTCACCAGAACAACCACCTCAGGGTCACCAAAGCAAAGCGAAGGAAAAGACTTCCCAATGCTAAACCAACAGATAACCGAGACAACAATGTCAAGGTTAAGAACACCACAAGTGAACACGGAAAGAACACCAAGAGGGAACAAGGAAACCAAAAACGAATGGCCGAGAGCGGAAGTAATAAAAAGATGAATCCCAGAGATTCAATAGTTTTTAAGAAAAAGGTTTTCAAACTCGAACCAATCCCTTTGATATCCATGCCCCTAACGTAAGAAAAACTCATATCACCTAGGTGGTGATACCAACAACCCAGAAAAGGGAAAGACAATACTATATGTGTGCACTGAACAACAACAAGCCTCAATCCGAGACTTAAGCATGATAGGAAACAAAGGTGAAACAATGGAACACCTTTCAAAACCCTACAAGATGAGATATTGAGAAAGAAGTCTCGAAATCTCAGAATCCCAAGAAAATAATAAAATGGTTTTACTTTTAAGAACCACATAGTAAAAATGACCGTCTTGCCCCCGGTCTCCGTCAGTTGCCATCACAGGCTTTTAAAAGTTGAAAATCGTTTTAAAGAAGATCTCAAGATCATTTTATAAGTATTAAAACTGTTCGTTTATTCGGGGGTAGGCGAAAACGGGTTTTTCCTTTTAAATACAAAAGTTTACTTTCAAAACTTAGAAAGCACCGTTTTCGAAATGACAGCCACATAAGAATGAACAACTCCACGGATTCCTATAATGCCCAAAAAGACAATAAAGGAAGAACAACACGTTGGACTCACGGAAGACCACCATCCGTTTCCAACTCCACCAAATCAAATGATACCACGAGGAAGAGGTTCGGCACCACGCCGTAACCAAGGAATCTAGGAATGACATACAAGTCAACGACCACGTACTAGTGTACAAAACACCGTATAAGGAATGCTTAGGGGAATGAACTAAGCACAAGAACCGAGACTGTCAAGCTACGGTACCTCGAGTACTAAATAAATCCCTAATCATAACCCCTTCTCATCAATCAAAATCTCACACAACTCATCACTCGCCTTCTCTAAGGCCTCAATTATCAATTGATACAAAAATCATCCCTAACCTCACATCTTCAAAAGAGTTCACACAACTAACCACGATCACCAAACTACTAACCACAATCACAGGGCTACTAACCACAATCACAAGGCTGCTAACCACAATCTCTAAGGCTACTAACCACAATCTCTAAGGCCTCAACTCAAGTCAAGCCTACGGTCCACCACTAGCCTCCGCTAGCCACATGAATCACTATGCCAACACGCATAACCTCCCCCAAGGGTACTAAGGTATACAACAACAAGTATAAATATATTCGTTTCATTTATACTTATTTATAATGGCATATTATCATTTTCTTCCACATTAATTACTTTCAACTGAGCATTTATAAAATATGAATTTAATTTACAATATTCATAAATAGCATGCCCCAACAACACATGTAATATAGCACATATACATGTTAAACGAGATCACATAAATAATAGGCAGTGTAATGTGACTCAACACTCCCCGTGATACTCACACACAACACACCCTTCCCAAGGGTAACGGATACAAACTCTGTCCACTCATCATAGTGTAGAGTTACCACACCGACCTTTCCCAAGTGATTTTTCTCTCTATCACTTCAACAGGGAAGAATGTTGTACGAGAGCCCAACATGCAACTCCGTACGCCATGACTACCCTTGAGTCAAGAACATGAGCCTCTACCTGGACTCCTAACTCACATTTGCCGGCTTTTTAGTTCCGTAGGCGTGATACCTCCTGGCCAGTTGTTGTGATGATCCGACACAATCCCTCTCATATACCACACGAAATGAGGTAAACCACACCAAAAGACCTTTCTCTGCAAATGGTGAAACCCGTGCACTACGTGCACCCACACCCATGTGCTCACACGACATGGTGTACAATCAAATCATATCTCAACATAAATATATCATGCATCATATTTATGTAATTATCCACATGATAATATCAACAAAATTCTCAAATCTCTTTACATGCTTTTAAAAGTATATTAAAGCATTTAGATCACATGAAAATAATTTCATATACCATTCATATTCTCCAAAAACATATTTTCTTTAATTCTTTAGAAAATATCTCATTTTCAATTAATATGCCTTTTCAAAATAATTTAAACAATTAATTCACGTATTCCAAAAAGAACCTAGCACATCGTCTAAGCTTTACGAATCTATACTAACCCATTTAAATTCGTAAGGGTTTTCTAAGCCGTCTATTCTTATTTAATTTAAATAAGAATATTATTTAATCACATAGGAATATTTTAATAAATTTTCTTAAATTAATTCATAAGTCTCATTCTGATCCTAAACAATTTATAGATATTTAAACTAGCAATTTAATATATCTATAATAAATTAAATAAGGGTTTTGCACCCCTAAACTACTTCAATAATGCGGAGTGAGAAATAAAGTTTCCCACCTAATTATACGTTACCGAACAGTCCGAAACAACACAGTATCGGCGCCCGAACTCGAAGCCCGCCGACCAAAATCGTCCGATAATTATTTCGAATATATCGAAATGTCCGTCTTGACAACCTATACGATATATACGAAGCCCATTAATAATCGATTAATTAATTGGGTTAAATCTAAAATACCCCAAACGAAAACAATAACCTATAAATGCAATTTTTTGGGCAAATCGTTCATCCTAAATTCACGAAATTAATATATGATGAATACTACGTATATACGGAGCTACTCACCGAAAATCGGCTCAAACCGATCACCGGAAGTCATCGAACCGGCCACTCAAAGTCCGGCCGAACCGGTCCTATCGAACGAACTGCACCACGGCTACAGTCGCCGACCCCTGTGCAACCACCAGCTTCGCCACTAGCTCGTCGTCACCAGCCAGCACCGCCAGCTCGCCGCCGCTGCTCCCGCTCCAGGTCGCCGACCCTAGCTCCAGCCGTTACCGCCAATCGCAGCAAGCCAGTGACCCCAGCCGTGACCTCTCCGTCCGGTTTTCTCTCTCTCTCGCCTGACCGGCGATCATGGAGGATGGAGGCGTGAGGGAGTGGCTGTTGCTGCAGAAGAGAAGGAGAGGAAAGGAAGAGAAGCAGGTCTGTGGAGTTGCAGAGAATGGATTGGTGGTTGCGTATACACATCTACATATATATGTACTAATTGCACAACTAACCCCCAACTTCTCTATAATCGCAAAATGAACCCCACTTCAATATATATATATATAATTAAATATATATATATATAATAAATCCCAATTTATTATGGACCAACCCCCAAGTGTAATTTAGGTAACTGGAAATTACACGGGACACCAATTTACCAAATTAGTCCGAAAGAATTATACCGGTTTAGAAATCCAACAACCGGAACAGCAAGAAGGTAATTTAATACGCTTCACACCGGATCAGTAAAAGTACTAATACCGTGTAGTCGAGAATAAGAATTCGCGTAGTCGTCAAAGAAAAACCGTAAAGTCATCCAATCGACTTTAAACTAAACGCGAAAAATTTACAGGTATCAAATACCAAGAATAAATAATACGTCACGAACAAGTGACGTTATTACTGAAATTAAATATAAATATAATTTCAGGAAAAAGGAATATAACACGGGGTGTTACAAAAAATCCCCACTGGAAAGTCCGGAGACATAGAAAGACAAAAAGGGATGAAAAGTGAAAAGATGAAAAGATATGTTTTTATTAAAAATGGCAAAGTTTGATCAATGAAGTAGGAGAAGAGAAACTGAAATTTCATAGTCGAGTGTTCACAAAATCATGGAAGGTTGTCTGGATTTAGAGTAGAAAGTAGCGAAATCATTCACTATTAATGGAAACTATTCATGACACGAAGTTGGATAAAATTGTTGTTTGGTAGTGAGTGGGAATATTTGCATCCATGCTGTCTTTTGCATTATATCATGACTTAATTGAACTTGTGTATGAACTCATGACTGCGTGATTAAGAGGGAACTGAGATGTTTGTAGGTACCATCACTGGAAACCTTCACAAGACTTCACTCGTCCACTAGGGATAACCTAGGGGTTTAAAAGGTTTGTTACATATGCTAAGTGTAATCGTCAACCCTCACGAAAGCAAGGGAGTAATGTAGATTAATATAGGTTAGTTAGGATAAAAATCATCACAAGATTGTTTTCCTAAGTTAATTGCTAAGGGACTAGCAATAAGTAAGTTTTGGGGTGTGATAGGTGCTCAAAAGTATCCATTTTAAGCCCCTTTCTTATTATTGTTACGTCTTTACAATCCATTATTTGGTATTTTTACTGTGTTTGCGTGCTAAGACATGTTTCAGGAGCTTAATGAAGAAATGGAGCTAACTTTGGTGAATTAACTGAAGAGTATGTTTTTTCTATTCAAGAGGAAGTCAAAGAGGTAGTCCAAGACAAAAATGGCTCCCGGAGGGTAAAAATGGCATTTTCAGAAGCCATCATCTTCAACAAAAAGTATCATGGGCTAGAGACTGACGTTTTGGTGCATTTACAGAGAAAAATGATTTTTCACAAAATACCTACGCTTTTGCCGACGCTTCCAGTTTCAAAAGGTGGCTGGAAATCACATTTTTACGCTTGGATCTACGCTTCAAGCGTAAGACCCCTACGCTTGAAGCGTCGGTGCGGCAACCTTTCGGTGATTTTTATGGA